>JACGTP010000497.1:0-29488 GCA_023678845.1 Mischocyttarus mexicanus
AAAATGTTCCATTGCTGTATAAAATTTAGATTATTGAATTGCATAAAATTTCGAAACACATTAATCCCTTTAAAAATACAAGACAACATTTAAAAAGTTAGAAAAATATTATTTAACTTGGCTGAACTAAAACAGTTATATGCAAGCTTAGAAATATTTTATTTAAAAATGTTGTCCATTGCTGTATAAAATTTGGAAATACATTCACTCTATTTGTAACATACTAATAAAACTACAAAAAATAGTAAAATTTAATTCAACTGTAACATTTGCTTGCAAGCTTACATTAGAACCAGAAGATTTTATTTGGAAATATATTTAGCCTCATTCAATGTACACAAAAAAAAAAACAAACTTAAAAAGTCTGAAAAATTAACGTGGAATCTTAAAAATAGAACATTTTGTATTCAAACTTTTCATTCTTATAGAAAATTAAATTATTCATATCCCATAAAAAATTATGAAATATATTAATTTAATTCTAAAAAAACAGAAATCTATAAAAGTGTATTTTATTTCATCGCAATGTACTTTTCTTATCATACAAGTCTGAAAAATTAACGTGGAATCTTAAAAACAGAACATTTTGTATTCAAACTTTTCAATTTTATAGAAAATTAAATTATTTATATCCCATAAAAAATTATGAAATATATTAATTTAATTCTAAAAAAACAGAAATCTATAAAAGTATATTTTATTTCATCGCAATGTACTTTTCTTATCATACAAGTCTGAAAAATTAATGTGGAATCTTAAAAACAGAACATTTTGTATTCAAACTTTTCAATGTTATAGAAAATTAAATTATTTATATCCCATAAAAAATTATGAAATATATTAATTTAATTCTAAAAAAACAGAAATCTATAAAAGTGTATTTTATTTCATCGTAATGTACTTTTCTTATCATACAAACTTCAAAACGTTAAACATTATAATATCATCGTCTTAGAAACTCATCTTTCTTTATCTTACATTCTTTCTTTGTCAATATTATTCGTTAATCTTTTAAACGACTTTATAATTTGTGTAACTTAGTTAATTCTTAAAGTTTCTTAAGAACATGATTGAACGAAGAATATATGACTAAAAAAAAAAAGGGAGAGTTTCAGTAGATCCTAAGACTCTTCTTTATTCTTAAATTTTCTTTTTTCTTTTTTATTTTTATCAAAGTATATTAATAAATTGGTTTTTTAAGTTCGGATTATACGTTTGTGGTTACTTTAAGTAGCTTTTTATTAACTTCTTTATTAATTATCTTTCAAAAAATGGACATAACAGACGTATTCAGAGTGTTCTTTTGTTTTTTTCTTTTAGATACGTGAAATTTTCTCATTAAAAATTTCTAATTTCCTTCATTTAAGTCTTCTGTTAGGACGGATATTAGAAATCTAAGTGAAATCTCCGGTCGTTTTGCCTTACGAGTGACAATTATAGACGTGTGTGTCATTTTTGATGAAAGTTTTTATTCATGCTTCGTGACCAGAAGTATTAAAAAATTTTGAAATTAATGTAAAAAAATGTACAAAATTATAGAAAATTGAAAAGAAAAAGTATAAAGATTAATTTCGTAGTTATTTTAACACAAAATGTTAATATGACGTTTGATTTAGGTTATTTTTCAAAAGTGACGTCATATTAACGTCATATTAACGTTTTGTGTTAACTGAGGTAATTATTTTAACAAACTTTGTAATATTTAATATGGTATTTTTGTTAGAAATATAAACACACTCGTCAAAAATAAAGAAAATTTGTAGATATTTGTAAATGTTGTAATTTATTAGGTTTAGTTGGAAACATTGAAATATTTCATGAACGAGATTTACAGAGTAACCTGTTGCGCCGAGTTTAGAAACTCACGTTGTTCATATTTCAATAGAATATCAATTTTCTTTTTATTATTTAATATTTACGAACGTATGATTTTTAATAAAACAATTCAATGAATTCATTGATCACGAATGATGAATAAAAATTGTTACAAATTTCTTTTAACAATGTTTTGCAATTTTAAGACAGTAATTACGAAAAATAATCCTCTTTAAGTGTGTTTCATGAAAAAAAATAATTATTTTTCGTATATACCACTTAACAAATTGATGAATATAGTTTTAAAATAAAATTCTGAATTTTTTATTATTTTATTAATAATATTTTATTTTTAATACCTCAAAGTATATTTAAAAAAAAAAAAAAGAAGAATTTACATCAATGTTACATGCAATGAAATTTTTTTTCCCCATTGGTTTATAAAAAAATATTTATAAAATATTTTATTTAAGAACGAAAACAAAACGTTGACACTTTCTTTAAATTGAAAATGTAGAAGCAAAAGAAGAAATAATTTAAATTCACGATCGAGATCGAGAAATTGAATTTTAAGGTTGGCCAATAAATTTGCGATACGTGATACGCATCACATTTCGAAAAGAAGAGAATAAATTAAATGGAATAATATTGAGTATCGTCTACGTAAAACTCACCCCTTTGGTTTTTCGGTGCAAGGATGCAACAGGCTGTTGAGGATGCAGAAAAAAGTCCCACGGAAATTGTTTTCGTACTTTGAATTAAAATCAAATATATTTGCAAAAAATATATTTAAATATTTAAATAAGATACTAAATAAATAAATAAATCAATCAATCAAATTGTTGAGTATATTTGGAAAAAAATAAGAAAATGATGCACCGATTGAAAATGATTGAAATTAAATGAAAAGAGTTTATTTCAAAATCAGAATTAAAGTTATAATAATATATTGAAAATGTTTGATTACTCGAAATAATTTATCTATGTTGTTGTTTTATATATATAAATAAATATCTTGGAAGTCTAGTAGTCGATGATTGCAGTGATAGTGGCGAGAATCCTGAAGCAACAGCCCTTAAATACGCACGATCCTGTGCTGGCATGCGCGTTGTTCCATAGGACGAGAAAAAGGAATAAGTATGGTTCGTATTATACGCATGTGTCTTATTCCTACCACTTCTTCTTTCTTCATCTTATTATATTACCTTAACTTACGTTCAATTTTATACGTATCCTTTACGTTTAACGTATTTATAGATATTTTTATTTATGTTAACACGTTATTCTACAAATTACATTATTTTAATTTCTTGGTAAAATATAATAATAGTAATAATATATATTCTTTATTTAAATATTACAAAATATAAGGTGTTTAATAATATTTTTGTTTAAAAGTATTAATAAGGTTTGATAAAGTATATTTCTTTTTTAAAATATTTAATAATTCAAGGTGGAATAATATATATTTTATTTACATATTAAATAATATAAGGTATAATAATATATATTTTATTTAAATAATTAATATAATATTAGTTATAATAATATTTTTCAATAATATTATTATTATTATTTAAGTATAACCTTTATCACTCATAAAACATACATTGACAAAATTTGCTATATAGTTGCATAATTTAAAGATGTTTATTATGTGATGCAGTTTTTTTTTTACAGAATATTATATTCCTTTTATATAAAAATATCCTGAAGATTATCAAATTTTGATTGACTGAAAAATTATTGACCTTACATTAATCTTAAATCAAGTATTTTCAATTGAACTTCTTGAATATTTATAAATATATGTGTCTTTTATATTCTTCATTCTTCATATAATATTATTATATTACCTTAACTTACGTTCAATTTTATACGTATCCTTTACGTTTAATGTATTTATTTTTTATAGACATTTTGATTTATGTTAACACATTATTCTACAAATCACATTATTGTGGTTATATACACATTTCAGAAAAAATTACATTTCAGATCACCATTCACAAATTACATTTTAGATCACAATTATTTTAATTTCTTGGTAAAATATAATAATAATAATAATATATATTCTTTTTTTAAATATTACAAAATATAAGGTGTTTAATAATATTTTTGTTCAAAAGTATTAATAAGGCTTGATAAAGTATATTTCTTTTTTAAAATATTTAATAACTCAAGGTGGAATAATATATATTTTATTTAAATAATTAATATAATATAAGTTACAATAATATTTTTAAATAATAATATTAATATTATTATAAATTAATTCTAAGTATAACCTTTATCACTCATAAAACATACATTGACAAAATTTGCTATATAGTTGCATAGTTTAAAGATGTTTATTACGTGATGCAGTTTTTTTTTTACAGAATATTATATTCTTTTTATATAAAAATATCCTGAAGACTATCGAATTTTGATTGACTGAAAAATTATTGACCTTACATTAATCTTAAATCAAGTATTTTCAATTGAACTTCTTGAATATGTATAAATATATATACCTTTTATATTCTTCATTATATTATCTATTTTTTGAAGGATACTTGGGGGAACAGAAAAATATGGGGGACAACGAAATTTGATAATGAAGATTGAAAGACGTTTTGTCACTATGGGGGAAAATAGAAAAAAAATAAAATATAAAAAAAAGAAAGAAAACATTTTCGTCAGATATTTTTTTTGATCATTTATTTTTACGATCATTTGGAACCAGTCAATTTGTACCAACAGTTTATAGAATCCCATGGTGATATCAATTAATAAAGGAGAATAATCGATGAGCTATGGTGTTTATTTGATAGCATTTAAGCTTTCGTATGGTGTATTTATCTCCTCGTTAAAGTAATTACAGATATTTCTCTTAGGTTTTTATTGCATTTTCTATAAAATACTGTTACATGAATTCTAGTTAAGTATTGTCACCTATAATTGAATAAAGAATTTTATTAAACAATTGTTCGTTTATTTGATTAGGTTTTTTTTTCTTTTTAATATCAAAGTTAACCAAAGTTTGTTTCATAAAAAAAAATATCTTGTCCTAGTTTAAAGGATTAAACACTTGTTGATTCTTTGATATTTTTCTAATGCAGTCAATACTTTTTCCACCAGGAATACAATTTTTAATAAAAATATAATAAATTATATTTTCAGAGCAGAAATAAATTCGTTTAATAAAATGATTGATAATTTGACTCAATACGAAGTTGAACAATTCTAAAAGAAATTTTATTTAACAATTATTGTTAAATAATTAATTTACCAAAGTTGACAATATTTTTCTTACAAAGAATTGAACTCGTTTTTTAAAAAAAATTAAACTTTTTTGTATTCTACGTTTAAACGTTGTTGGGTAAAAGATATTTTTCAACACAGTCAATACTTTTACCACCAACAATAAGTTTTTTTTTTGACAGAAATATAAAATCAATTTTATTTTACAAAGGAATAAAAATACTTTTGAAAAATTATTGAATATCGACGAATCATTGATTGACTTTTATCGTTGCGTGGTAAAACCAAGAAAACAAATTTGGTAAACAAACTTACCGGACTTTTTCAAGAACGAATTATGTTTTTATCCACTGTATTTCTATTTAAACATGTTTACTCATTTCTACAATGACACATGCAAACATTCGAAAACAGTTACAGTTCGGTTGTCTTATTGTACAGAAGTAGGATTCTTAAACGGTGTGTGTTTGGTAAAAATATTATTCAATTATACATTTCAAACAATTTTATATATTAATTATTTATAATTAATTAATTATTAATTATTATCTTTCATTTTCACTAAATCGTTTTTTTTTGTCATCAAAAATGAATTTTTTTCATAAATAACCAATTTATTTTCTACATTTTATTTGATATTTAATTTAATTGTTTATTAATTAATTGTTGTTTCATTGACGATATTAAACAAACGAAAATCTGGGTTTAAATAGTTGATTAATATTTAAACAAATTTTTATTAACAAAATTTATTGTTGTAAAATATAATTCAGAGATTAGAAAAAGTTTGTAAACATTGTTACAGTAAATTAATACTTTTTTTGTTTACTTATAGTTTAATATATTTAGGATAGTTTTAACAAACAAATAATAGAATGTAAGATAGGAAAAGCTTTTTACAGTGTAATAAATGGATCCTTATTTTACTCGTTGATATACGATCGGTCATTCGAATTTGAGTATAAATCATCTGTCGAAAAAATTAATATCTTTTCATAATAACCCCTTTTTTCGTAGAAATTTCTACGTCATTGATACGCATTCAGTGTATGCAACGGCTGATCATTCCCAGGTATTATCTATTCGCTTATCTTCATTTTTTGTTTTATTTTATACATACATAAAAATATAAATATGTAGCCCTCTTACAACACGGTTTTGTTCTAACACGATAAGAAAACTAACGCAGAATCTAAAATGGCATTTTAACCTAAACTTGAACATAAAAACCAAACACTTACAAGAAAATTCAGAAATTAATTTACGGGATATCTTTTCCTAACAATTTTCTCTTACGCGTTGTTTAAATCAAATCACAAAGCTGAGTTTCTAGATTTTTATTTCAAAAAATACCCTCGTTGAAAAATAATTTTTCTTAGTCAACGCAACATCCATTTGCAAAAACATGGCGGTGGTTCTTTGAGATGACGTCACGAGAAGTGGTGTATCAGAAACACACGCTATTTCAAATAATTTAATTACTTTAAAATACTTTAAGAGTACTTTATAATTCAACTATTTTAAATAACAAACCTTATTTAACATTTTTGACAATATGACATTAAATTAATTTCATTTAAAATAATTCTAATAGTTAAATAAAAGATAACCTACAATCCTAGTAAACACAAAACGTTAATATGACGTAGAATTTACGTCATTTTTCAAAAATAATAATTCTTATTAATTTTTCTTGTCCTTTTAATTTATACTTTTACACAACTTTCATAATTATGGTCACATATAATCGTTCTCGTTCGTTTTACATAGAAAATCATTTAGTGGGGACATTTTCAAGACAGCTACTGCAAACTACCTAAGCATTTTTCTCGCAAAATTCGAAGCACGAGAACGTAAGTATTCCGTGCAGCCGACACTCGAGAATTAATTAACGCTAGTCTGTACATCCATCCATTCATCAATCCGTCTGTCAGTTTGTTCGTCCATCCGCCTTCCCGTCTGTCTGTGACCGTCCATTCATCCTCGGCACGGGGATGATACAACCTTGAGGTAATTAAAATCGCGGATTTGCATTCGTTAAATGCGTTAAACAAAAGGAGGAAAGTACCTGTTTACTTATCAACACTCCTACACCCCTCCCTCCCCCTTCTACCCCTTCTACCCTCTCCAATCCATTCTTTTTATAAATTTGGAAGGAAAACAAGTATTCCTAGTAGATCACTCAATAAGTTTCCAATCTGACACATATACTGCAATATTTTAGACAAGTCAGTATGATTTTTGAGTAGTATCATAACCTTCAGATAATATGTGTCCAAATTTTATGACATTTTAATGATTAATTGACATGTTAAAGTGATTTTAGGTGACCACTAAAGAGGCCTATGTCAAACAATGTATACAGTAAATAATTTGATGATAATTATGATAGAGATGATGATGATTATGGTGATAGTGATGGTAATGACGATGATACTGATAATAATGATGATTATTCATTGATACGATAAAAATAAAAACATAATTTAATTCTCATTGTCATTTTCTGAAATTTCGACACTTTTCCTTTTTGGGATTTGTTAATAAGAGGACTATGTCGAGAAATGTACGAGACAGGATGTTCGATGATAATGATGATGATGATGATGATGATGATTTATTTTTTGTCTTCGACACTACAAAAAGAAAAATTTAATTCTTATTGTCAACTTTTCAAATTAGAAATAAATTATCTTTTACTGGAAATAATTATTTTTGGGTTTACCAAAATTATAATAAATTTCACTCGTGATTGTAAATTAAAAAGTGAACTTTATTGAAACTTAAATTTTTAAATACCTCAATTTAAACATAAATGAACGTTTATATAATTTTTTATTTAATTAATTATTATTAATATACTTTAATTTAATTTGATATATTTAAACACAACTAGCTTTGAGAATAACAAGTATCGAGTAACCATCTGTGAGATTATTTACTCGTTGATGATGAAATAATAGATACGTAGATTTCGTATCGTGTTTTCCTGTTGGCAATACGAAAAAAGAATCTTTCAAAGACAAGAGAAGATGCAACTGCACACCTGTCACCTGTTACTTCGAGGTAACCGTTGGCAGCGGATTTCACGCTGGGAATCCGATGAAAATGAATTTATGTGCCACGAGCACGTGTATACCTACCTACACCCACCCACACACACACACACACAAACACACACACACACGAACACACGAATAAATATATATATATATATGTATTTGAAGTATTGTATTCATACGGCCCGTTGGGAAACAAAGTTGATGGTTTTCTGAATCGTCCTATTTTTGAAATTAAAATCGAACATCTAACAGAATTAAGAAAACCCTTCTATAAATAGAAAAATTGAGTTTTCTATTAATATTTTCTTTTTAATATGTCATAAATACAACTTTTATTTCTTTTTTTTTAATAATAATAATGTATAATATATTCTACACGTAAAGTTATTCATATTATCTATAAATATTAGATGTATCTAGTATGAAATGAAGCAAATTTTCAATTCAATTGTATACATTTTTTGCTCCATTTCATATTTGACACTTATTAACCTTAATTAACCCTTAAAAGCTAAAAAAATAAGTTTTTATTTGTAAAACAATTACCGATAAACGACCCAAAAAGTACATTTGGAGGAGACCATCATACATCGTCGGATGCTTGGAAGGCACACTTGGAGCGTTAAGAGTTAAGTTTATTTAAAATAAATTAAATTAACACAGATCAAACCTACCACGTGAAGTGACGTAAGATTTACGTAACTTTTGAAAAATAACGTAAATCGTACGTCATATTAACGTCATATTAACGTTTTGTGTGTTACTGGGTATGTAATACACATTATAATGTATATTATTTATTTTTAAATAATTAAAAAAAGTATATATGTATTTTTATTTTGACTATTGGATACTATATTAATATATATATAATAAATACACATAAATTTTATTTATTGAAAATATTAAATCATTGATTAAAATGGTTATATTAACACTTTACCGACCGGCAGTCGATTAATCGACTTTTATTCTACAACGCTTATCGACCGGTAGTCGATTTTTCGACTTTGTTTCCACGGAGTCAGTGTCTTGGACGATCTGCGGATGAGTGGTCGGTAAGAAGGGCATAGGATTCTCGAACCGGTATCGGTCGGTAATGTGTTAAATGAACAAAAAAATTAGTTAAAAATATTTTAAAATAATTAAAGATAATATACATATACATATCTATAATGTATATATATATAATTATATTTACATATGTTTCAATCCTCTTTTCATTGCGTAATTTAAGAAAAAAAAACAAACAAATTAAAACGACGATACGTGTTTCTTAATTCGTTGTAAATTCAAAGGATTTCTATTAAGGATATTGTTTAAAAAGTAATAATAATAAAAAAAAAAGAATTTATATGTATAGTACAAGATATAATGGCAAAATCGAGAATTAAAAAGGTAAATACGAATAAAATTTGTTAAAAAGATATCATTCCGGATCCGGTGCTTGATGGGCAAAGCCTAATTTTTGAAGAACAGCTTTTATGTCATGGAACACTAAAGGATCTTCGATTGTACTGGATATCTGAACAAAAATTTGTTATTTTTTTTAGTAACTTTCTCTTCTTTTCTCTCTCTCTTTTTTTAAATTACCTTAACTTGTTCAGAACGTGCCAATTTGGCAATGGCCTTGCGCATAATTTTACCGGAACGCGTTCTTGGTAAACTTTTCACCGAACCTACGATCCTAAACGATGCGATTGGACCTATCAGTTGTCTAATGTTAAGAATTAATTCTTCATCTATTATTTCATCTTTCGTGGTTGTGTCTAAAAACAAAAAAAAATAAAATAAATAAACAACAAATACGATTAACAATTAACGTGATGCAATATGAAACACACTAATCAGTTGATTTGAATATGGTCACTCTGTATACGAAAATTTCAATGATATTTTACAAAACTTAAAAAATGCAAGCGTTTTGTCGATTCCGTTCAAGTATTTTTGATGTTAAAGATACACCTCGCACGGGTAGGCCCTTTTTTTGACAGGCATGTTAGCAGTCGTAGCATCGCTTAGAAGCTAAAGATCGATCATAACACAGTTTTAAACCACTTGCACGAAGCTGGATTCAAAAAGAAGATCGATGTTCGGATGCCAGACCAATTAACGCAAAGAAACACGATGGGTCGAATTTTTATCTACGAAGCATTGGCCAAACGGAATGAAATCGACTCATTTCTTAAACTGATGGTGACTGGGGATGAGAAATGGGTCACATACGACAACATTGTGCGAAAACGATCGTGGTCAAAGCGCGGGAAAGCAGCTCAAACGGTGGCCAAACTAGGACTAACAGCCTGGAAGGTTCTGCTGTGCATTTGGTGGGATTGGAAATGAATCATTTATTATGAGTTGTTTTCATATGGTCAAACACTAAATTTGAATTTCTACTGTCAACAACTGGACTGTTTGAAGCTAGCGATTGACCAGAAACGGCCAAAATTGGCCAACAGAAGAGGTGTTGTGTTCCATCTGGACAACGTCAGGCCACACACGTCTACAGTGACTCGCCAGAAACTTTGGGAGCTTGGTTGAGAAGTTTTGATGCATCCACCATGTAGTCTGGACCTGGCACCAAGTGATTACCATGTTTTTTCTTGCATTGCAAAACTTCCTTAATGATAAGAAATTGGCATCGAGAGAAGATTGTGAGTTTTTCGCCTATAGGGACCAAGATTTCTATGAGAGAGGTATTATGTGTGAAGCTACCTTTAAAATGGTAACGATTAATAAAACCAGAAAAAGCTCTCGTTAAAAGACCAATGAAAATAAAATTATGCTTTTGCGTATAAAACTAAGCTTGAATATTTCTTTTTGTAGAAAGTTGTAGTTTTAAATCGGTTTGAAACAAGGTGAGAAGATTCTTGTTAAACGTTGATACCTTTTGATAGTTATTTTTTCATTTCACGGTACGTCAACTCGAGATTAAAATGTATCTACATAGAAATAGAAAAATAAATATAAAATGATATATGAAATAATGGAAAATATGTTAGTAGTAACCTTGATGCTTTACGTAAAGGCAAAGTGGGACTTCTCCTTTAGTAAGATCCGGAACACCAACCACCGCAGCATCAGATACGTCAGGATGAGCTAAAATGATATCTTCAAGGGCCGAGGTCGATAAACGATGTCCTGCTACATTGATTATGTCATCGTCTCGAGATGTTACATAAACGTAACCGTATTCGTCTATGTAACCTGCATCCATCGTATCGTAATAACCCTATAAATAATAATAAATAATTATTATATTAATAAAATAAAATTACACCGTGGTTAAAGAAATAAAAGTTCCTGAATTTATCCTAAAATTTAACAGTTTTTTTTTTTTTATAAATAATAGTGGTTCTAATTTTTGATATCAATCAACGCGAGATTTGATTTTGTTCAGGCAGTAAATCCCAGTTAACACAAAACGTTAATATGACGTACGATTTACGTCATTTTTCTGTAAAAATGATGAAAGATCCACGTGGCAAAACAATTTGGTATAAATTCAGGAACATTTTTGTATATAATAAATAAATATCGATGATAGTTAACCGGATACGTAGAGAAGTAAACTTCCTTGAACCTCTCGTCGGCAAGAAAGAGGGTCGACATGCAACCAGGTGGCAAAGGTAACTTTATAACGATCCTACCGAGCTCACGTACCGCCGCTTTGCTTCCATCGTTCCGGAATATCTCGACTGTAAAAGAAAATCTCCAAGAAACATCATTCTCGAACGTTGTGAACGTTTATAACACTTCTGGGAAATGTTGGAGAGTTTCCAACTCCTCAAACCGTCAACGGGAAGGTTGCTCTGAGGTTTTCTATTTTCTTCTTGCATCAGAGATTGTAACGCAAAATGCAAAAAAAAAAATTAAGAAGGATGGTTGAGGTGAGAAGTGGTACTTCAACAAACGAGTGTAACATAAGCTCTCCAAAGTATTCAGAATAGGAATTAAACAAACGAGTAACATATTCTCTTTAAAGCATTGAGAATAAGAATTAAACAAACATAACCTAACTAAATCGTTGAATAAGAATTATAATATCGATTGAATGAAGTTACCTTGATAACCAGGAACTGGTAGACCAGTGCTAAACTTTGGCAAATAGCAATCAACACCGTATCCAAGACATAACGCAGTTATTGGGTGCCCTGTTTCAGATTGCCACCAATGATTAATAACAGGGACCCCGAATATGTTTTCTCCCCATAATTTAGTTTCGTAATCGCAATATTCACCGGCAACAAATATCGTTTGCAATCTATAATATTAAAATAAAAATTATCCAACGTATTATAATTAAACAAATAATTGTTTAAAAAAACAAAGAAAGAAGAAATTTGGATGTAACCTAACTTACGATTTAGTTGAGTATTTTTTACCCAAGATACAATCAGGATCGGCATGTTTCAAAACCCGCAGTACAGTCGGCACGCAGAACAATGCGTTTACTTTATGCTCGTCAATTATTCTGTAATAAAATAAAAGAAAAAATGTTTCGAGATTGGTGGATGTTAATTATGATTAAAGTAAATTTATTTCGAATATAATCTCTTTTTGAAATTAACATTTATTAGTCGACCTAAAATATTGGGTTGAGTCTGGCGTTCTATCTGGTTTTCCTTCATACATCACAGTAGTAGCACCGTAAACTAAAGGACCATAACAAATGTAGGAATGTCCGACAACCCAACCCATGTCTGATGCAACCCACCAAACTGAATTTTGATTCATCCCATAAATCGTTTTCATTGACCAGCAAAGTGTTGCTAAATGACCACCTATCGGTCTCAATATTCCTTTAGGACGATCTGTGTTTCATGTGAAATATTTTTTTATTAATTTGATTTTCTTAGATTATCTTTTTTCTTTTGGTTATTATCTTTTTTTCATACCTGTTGTTCCTGAAGTGTATAAAATATACAAAGGATCGTTAGCTTCTACAGGAACACAGGGATGGGGTTTGGATTTTTTCAAAATTCTTTCCCAATCGTATTGATGATTACGTAAAGGACATGTCCAAACATTGCTCCTTTGATATATAATGCATTCTGGTTCCTTAACTGATATCAATTCCAATGCATTGTTCAACATAGTGGTATACCTAAAATTGAATAATCCAAAAAAACCAATTAAAAAAACTATCAGGTGTTCAGATTATCTACAACACAAAGTTATGTTGCTCGTTTTGTATTTACTCTTCCACACCCTTAAAGTGAAATGAAAATTACTTGATAATTTTATGAGGTTCCAAACCACAGCTGGCAATTACGATGACCTTGGGTTCAGCGTGATCTATCCTATTGGCCAATTCATTTGCAGCGAATCCTAAATTAATGATTTCAAAGGGAAAATATTTAGTAAGGAAGAAAAAGGAACCATAATGAAATTATGGATAATCGAAGATCGAAGAAGAAAAAGTAATAGTTAGTTATTAATTAGTATTAACCTCCGAAAACAATAGAATGTATTGCACCAAGTCTTGTTACAGCCAATATGGTAATTATGGTTTCCGGTATGAGTGGCATATAAATGATAACCTTGTCGCCTTTAGTTACACCCATATCCGCTAAAGCACCAGCTAACAATGACGTCTTCTGCAATAACTCATTGTAACTAATTTTTCTTATTGTCGAAGTTTGTGGACTGTCATAAATGATCGCTGTTTTGTCACCGTTCCCAGCTTCTACGTGACGATCAACGGCATTGTAACAAGCATTCAACTCTCCTCCTACAAACCTAACAAATACAAAATTTATTAGTTTTTCCCGAAACTCTTCATACCTAACCCACTCAGGGTCTGTTTTCTACCGTTTGAATGATTTTTTTTTGGATAATTTTGTTAGGTTGATGGAAGAAAGAAATTTTTCATTGTGACCAAAAATCCGACATTTTCTTTCCACCAACCCCGATACAATTATTGTTTAAAATATTATTTACCATTTAGTGAAGGGTTCGTTTGAATTGTCGAGAACCTTGTTCCAAGGTTTGAACCAATTAATCGATTGTCCTACCTCGGCCCAAAATTCTTCTGGATTTTCCAATGATTTTTTATACGCTTCCTCAAATAACGGTGAATGCAATTGATTAGTATTGAAGATATAATCTGTGAATATATTAAAATTGTAATATCAATGATCAGGGTTCTTTGAGGTAGGATTAGATTAGAAAATTTTCTGATAGGAAAATTTTTGTTGCTGTTTGTTGAAACGGTTAGTGTTGTTAGTGATTTTAAATTCAACCCTAACTTTCGTGTTATGTAATTTGCGTTATGTGACAGCAGCATGGGTTCATAAATATTTAAGGGTGTCACGTAAAGAGGCGCCAACTTACCGACATTTTTTTACCTTCACTCTTGAATAATACATGCCGAACTCTATTCCTACAGAAGTTCATAGTAATTTTCTACTTTACCCACGTTTCCCCTTCCTTATTTTCTTCTTTCTTTATTTTATGCGTCGCCTACGTGTATTTCTTTCCGTGTATCATGAATTACGTTTACTGTATCTACGCGTAGTTATTTTTCTTTTACTTTAAATACAACGACAATTAGGTTTACAACAATTTTTCAAAAATTACTTCTCGTGCAATTAAAATATATTTTAGTTGCAGTAAAAAATAATTTATCATTTTTATTTTGAAATAAACGTAAAAATAATTTATTTCTTTTTATTACAGCTAATATGCTAAATTGTTTATGGTTTATTTAATCGTAATTAAAATTGTAATTATTTTTAATCAATTATGTGAAATTTGAAGGGAAATTAGTGTAATGCTTTTTATTCTCTAATTAATCAACTCTCGTAGAAAATTTATTATCTAATTTCGATATTAAACGAAAAATTGAAATATCTTTTGAAATATTAATTTTCACGTTGAAATTGAATTTTGTGTTTTTTTTTATATATTTAAATAATAATAATAAGAAGGAAATAAAAAGGGGAGTAGTATAATTTCGTTATTTTGAATTTTAATCAAACTTAACATATAAAATATTGTTATTATTTATTTATGATTATTTATATATCAGTATTTTGAAATATTTGAAGTAGCACAGGAAATATACAAAGTACCATAATTGCTACATCTGTGTTAAATAAAATAAATGTAACCACGTGCGTACTGATCGAGAATCTATGGGAACTTGGACTTTCGTCAGTTTCATAATCAATCGATATTTGCAATTTGTTTTAATTTTATTGCATCAATTTTAAATTCAACAAAGTCATTGATACTTTTCTATAGATGATTAATAATAATTAGTTGATTAATAATAATGTTTTGTATAATAAGTTTAATTAAGAATTATACGATGTCTCATTTATTTTTTCGTATCGTATTTTATTAATTAATAATTTCATAAGTTTGGTTAGAATATTATTTAGAGTTCGTTCTTATAAATTTAAAATAATATTTTTTGTTGAATCGTTAGTAATAACAGACGTGTTTATCTACCGTTCCCAAGAATATAAATAAAAGGGTGAGCGTCCAGTGTCCTAGGAAGGTAACACTGCACCCACGAGGGTAACCGAGTATTCAAACCTATGACAAAAAGTTTTGACCATAGAAATTAATAATATCCTACCTTTAAAAGTCGTAAATAACGGCAACGAGTTCATTATTCAAAATGCCGAAATATGCCAACCGTCGATAGAAACAAAACAATCCTCTAACCTTGCTCGTACAGAAAAGTAAAATAAATAATAGAAACTCGCGTATGAAAAGATTCGCAAAGCTAGTTTCACGCTAAATCAACCAAGTTACAGTACTCAAGAAAACACAAAATAAATGAACAAAAAAACAACAATAATAACTCCTCCGCACCATTACCAATTAAATAGCTTCAAGAAATACCCATAAGCAACTTTTATAATACACTCGACGATTCAACAGAAACTCAAAACACTACAGGAAAAAAAGGCAGTAAAGCTACCACCAATATACATCGGTGCAAAAATCATCGACCCTTTGCTCGAGTTGCTGCATGAAACAGCTGGTTAAAACAACGAAAATATATTCACAGCACACAATCTTCAATATTCATATGTACACAGACAGTAACTTAAATGAGGTCAGAAGCAATACACAATCTCATAACATTAATAACACAACACTCGAAGAAATTAGAATACTAATATCACAAATCAAAATAAGAAAGGCAGGTTACGATCTAATAAATGACAGAATAATAAAAGAACTGTCACCTAAAGCAATTAGGAGATGCTCACAATAATATTTAATGCAGTATTACGAGTCAATTATTTTCCAAAGTATTTGGAAACTCACAGAAATTATAATGGTCCCTAAACCTGATAAAAATCCGCATGATGTAAATTCTTATAGGCCGAAAATAATTTAAATTAGAATGAAAAGAATAATTTTTTCACAAAAACCTAATTCCTGATCATCAATTTGGATTGAGTCTTCATTGATATTGAAAAAGTTTTCGATAAAGTATAGCATCAAAGATTACTGCAAATAATTAATAAACACTTTCCGCATTTGTATTACAAGTTCCTAAAATCTTACCTTTCTGAAAGAACTTTTTATGTTAAAATTAAAGATACTTATTCGAACATCAAATTAATCAAAGATGGGGGATCAAATTAATCAAAAATGTCCTCGGACTAATTCTTTAAACCCTTTATACGGCAGACATACCAATAAATGTTAACTGTACAGTCTTAACATTTACAGACGACAATGTTTACCGTAAACAAAGATCCACAATAAGCAGTTCAATAATAGGAAGATCAAAGTAAACTCTAGCAAATGTAAACACATTACGTTTACACTGAAGAAAAGCAAAATACCAAAATTGCAATTATTATGCAGAAATTCCACAAGTATTTAGGACTACACCTAGATTCCAAAATAACATGAAGAAAGCATATAATTGCCAAAATCGAACAAATTCGTTTAATGGTTTCAAATGGTTTGGCTAACTGGCAAAAAATAGGAATAAACTAAGAATTTAGAAAACAATTATAAAACCAATCTGGACAAATGGATTACCGTTATGGGGTATAGCAGCGAAAAACCAGATTGTCAAGCTTGAGGCTCAATAATCCATAACTCTACCGGTAACCATATTCCTAACCTTAATCCGGTATTGGGTCTTTTAGAATGACTTGAAAAATATTTTTGTTTACTTCAAAAAAGAATTAAATTATACGATTATACTTGAATAAGTAAATTTCTATTTCATACAATGGATTAAAAAAATTTTAAATATTATTTTAATTATTAAGAAAATAATAAGAAGAATTAAAATAATCTAAATATTATTTGAATGAATTATTAAAAATATTTGTTCAGTATTTTTACGAATACCATTTTAACTTCAAATTAGGATTAAACAATTTTAAATAGATAGATTGTTTTGTCCTAATTTGAAATTGTTTAATCCTAATTTGAAGTTAAAAAAAGTATAATTTACGTTTATATTCTTTTTCTACAATTTTTCGAAACAACGAACGTACTAAATGATTTTCATTTATTTTTAACTTCATAAATATTTTAATAAAATATATGCATTTATAATGCTCTTGCGATAAAAACGCCAATGTAATAGGAAATGACTTAAACGTTAAGAAAGAATGATGAATAATTTATTTACTTAAGTTTTGAAATATCTAGTTACAATAGAACAAAATGCTGATTTTGATGAAAATTTCTTAACCATTTTAAACTTCATATTAATCAATATTTTATTTATTATAATCTCTTTTCTTATATTTATTTCTTACTTTCTATTATTTATAAATAATATATTCGATGTTAATAATAAATTCCCAGTAAACACAAAACGTTAATATGACGTAAATATGACGTAAATCGTACGTCATATTAACGTTTTGTGTTCACTGGGTTGTATTAAACTTTAATACTAACCTTTTTCTTCAATTTTTTTAGCCACTTGTGATTTATTAGTAATACTCGAATCGTAATTGTTCCTTTCCAACAAATCCTCGGCTTTAGAATCCAAAATATCGGAGCTCATCTGGTTAGACATTTTTTTTTTTTCAGACCTACTAACTTGACGTAGTAGACCTCAGGAGTTATTCAAAATAATTCCCAGTTCTGACGTAGTTTTTATTTCTTTTTAGCTGCAAGTTTAAATACATAATATATTTTTTATATAATTATTAGTTACTCCATTTTTTTGAAAATATGTTTAAACTCATTTGCGATTTTTATCAGTCGGAACGCTTAAGTTTCAAACTACAAAATATATCCAATTGTTATTCAATTATTATTATTATTATTATTTATTTATTTATTTTACGAAAAATCGTAACAAATACAGTGAATATTCTTTATTTTTATTTTTTTTTTAAATCATTTTCATCCATCATAAATCATATTTTTCATACTTTATTAATACTTCAAATTAATTATTAATATTAAATATTATTGTTGAATTTACCTAATTAATAATTATTATTTTTTATCATATTTTTTCTAACTGTTAGTTTTTGAAAATACTCTAAACTTAATACCCAGTTAATACAAAACGTTAATATGACGTACGATTTACGTAATTTTTCAATATAATTAATTAATTATATAAAATTATTAAACAATTAATGTTAATAACTTTTTTTTAAAGCTTTAAATGACTTATGTTTTGTTTTCCAATGAATAATAAGACATTTTGTATATATTAGGTTATCAAGTATGAAATGAAACAAAATCTCATTCAATTATATGCATTTTTTGCTTCATTTCATATTTGACAAGCCTAATATAACAAAATTAAATAGAATCAAGCGTTAACCTATATAACCTTAAATTTTCTTACAATCGTATTAAGTAATATGATCGAATAAAATTACAATATTACATGAAGGTTTGGTTAGAACATTATTTATAATTATTTTAAATTATTTATAATTATTATTTATTATTATTTATAATTATGTTAAGCTCGAAAAATTAAATTTTAAACAACATGTTTCAATAGGATTATTTATCACTTGGATGGGTGACTCAAGAAAAAAGAAAAAAAATATTAAAAAAAAAATAATAAAAAAAAGAAACAAGGAAGCGTAATTTTTTTTTGTGGTTTTATTGAATAATAATCGTGATCAGGTTTTTATTTTTATGGAACGTAATCAACAAACGTAAAAGGGAATGATTTTCTTTCTTTTTATCTTCCATTGTCTTTTTTTTATGTTTTTGTTTTTTATCAAATAGGAAGAAAAAATTTACATAGTCTTTTTTTATTGTTCAACGTAATCTATACGAGTACACGCATTGTTGTTTGAAACCAGTTAATTTTTCTACTTCTTCTTCTTCTACTTCTTTTTTTTTTTTCTCTTTTATTAACAAATATCGTTCGAAGGAATTTTTAAGTACCATTATTTTTTATCTATTTATTATAGTATTAGTTAAAAAAAAAAATATTATTATGGGTATAATTATATGTATATGTATGATAATTAAAAATAATATATATATTTTTATTTTTTTTCCTTAACAAGGTCGATTTCTTATCGTTGAATTCCAATAAACTCAAAATAGAAACAAACAAAATTTCGTTTTACGTTTGTTACGCTGATTAATTTTCTTTTCTTAGTTTTGTATTCTTTTGTTAAAGGTTTTTCTACGAACTTGTATCCAAAATTTGTTTTTACTTTTCCCTTTTCCCATCTACAAACCCTTCTTCTCATCCCATCACACCACACCATGGTATTTGCATTGTTTTTTAGCTAATTTTATTAAATTTTTGTTTTTTCTTTTCCTCCATCACCTCGTCGTTGTTGTCGTCGTTATTTTTACGCGATTATGTTCTGTTTTTCTTCCCACACGTACATTTTCGAATAATTTCGTTCTTTTCTGTTATTTTTTTTTTTTTAGAATTTTGGAAGGAATTTTTGAGGAAGTTTCATCAAGTTGATTTTTAATTTACAAAAAATGTAAAAGTGATTGAGTGCGTATGAAGAAGAAGAAGAAGAAGAAGGAAAGAAATAAGAATTTTTGAAAAATATTACAACACGATGATTATTTTTTAATATTTTTTGATCAAAATTTTTATCGAATTTTTTTTTCTACAAATTTTTCTTTTCAAACAAAACTTAAATTGCTAAAAGAAATTTGTATTTTTAATCATACTCTGCGTATGGAATGCGTTATAAATTTAATTTCATTTAATTTACATTCAATGAAGAAAACATGCGCGCACAAAATAAAAAAAATAAAAAAATATTGAAACGTGTCAACGTACGAGACACATTTTGTTTATTTTATTTACATAATTTCAAATAATATTTATTAGTTTTCAATATATATTTTATATTTCCTAACCTAAAAAAAATAAAAAAAAAAGGTTTAGAGAAACATGTAATATTTCAATCGCGATTTTTTGATGTACTCCAAAAAAAAAAAAACAGAAAAGTAAAAAAACAAAATCATAATTATTTTCATACAATTTTCACGAGAATATTTATAAATAAATATAATATCATCTTCAATAATTCTATTTATTATTAAATAAACTTTTCCCCCTTCAACCCATTTTAATTAAAATCACTTATCACTTCTTGTTTTTTATTAAAAAAAATTTTTCTTTTTTTAAATTCAAATACAATAATTCTGGTTTACATAAACTCACCTTAATTGATTTGACTTCAATGATATAATATTTTAAATCATCCTTGAACACAATAAAAATCACACATCAATCTTTCCTTTGATCGTTGAAAAATTTTTTAAAATTCTTTATCACGAAAAAAATATATTTTTTATTTATTTTAGAGATTTTTTTCGGTTTTTCTGTTTAATTTTTCTATTTCTTTTTTTTTACACGTTTAGTCGATGAAAAGTAAACGCGACTACTCTATACGATCTATCACACAGTGGGGAACTGATGATTATTTTAAAGATTGCAACGTAGTTGGTATGTAAAATTAACGATCACATGATCTACCTATTTCCTGTTAACTTATTGATCTCAGGGTCAATGGTTAATTAAAATCAAATCATTATTTTTTTTCTCTCCATTTTGGTTTCTTTATTCTCTTTTCTTTCCTTTTCTTTTATTTTTTTTTTTTTTTTTTTTCTTTAACGTTCATAGTCCAGAAGCGAGAAGGAACATTCCGATATGTTATTGATTGAAAATACGAAAATACAATTGGAACAGGTATTAAAAGTGTTCGATAATGAATGGTGGTAATCATTCTCTGGATTAACAGAAGTGTGAATTTTTAATTTAATAATTTTAATTTGTGAAAATTATGGACAAGATATTTTGGTGTTTTTATTATTAAATTTTTCATCTGTTACTTGATAATTTATTTATTTTTTTAAGGTAAACTAAATTTCTTCTTTTTTACGAACAAATTGATATTTTGTGCAATAGCATAAACAAAATTCAGTGATTTCAAATCGTTCTATATTTTTTTTTTTTTATACATCGTAGGAGATCCAAAAAACAATATGCAACTATGACTTTCTGAAAATTTGAATTTATTTGTTTTAGAATTTTTGTATTCGTTAATTAAGCACACGTCAAGAAACGAAAATATTAACTTTTTGAAATTTAGAAAACACGAAAAGGAAGTTTTCAGTTAAACGCAACTTTCGGATCGAAAATTTGTTATTTTACGGTTAATAAATAATTATCAACATAACTTGAAAGTCTGCATTTGATAAGAAAGATAATATTTTAGTTAGGTCCATTTTCCTGACCTATTTGAATATTTTTTGTTTTGGATTTTCAATTAACATTTAGTCAAAATGCCAATTCGCCTGGACTAAAAATGAGTTTTCTATCGAAAGAAAATTATTAAAGGGATTCTAATTGACTTGAATTTTAATTTAAGGTGGAGGAATAAATACATACCGATGATGACTTGAAGAAGAATATTCTTTTAATAATTAACCGCACGGTATAAAAAGGTCACTCGTGTTAAAAGTATAGGAATGGATTAACCTAATCAGATTCTTTCAATTCGTGTAACTCTCGTTTCAAAACATAAGATACTTCCTATTTTGAAAAAAGAAAACAAATCACAGAAGTATTGTAGAAGTCCTGTTTCTTATCAATCAGAACCGCACTTTAACTCTTTGCGGACTGGACGGTACGAAACAAACTGTACCACAAAACCGAACGTTTTCTAAATCAATTAGAGTTGTTTTTGCCAAACGCATATTTTGTTTTATTTGACGAGAAAAAATCCATTAACCCTTTGCGGACAGAACGGTACGAAACAAACTGTACCGCAAAACCGAACGTTTTCTGAATCAATCAGAGTTGTTTTTCCTAAACACATATTTCATTTTCGGACGATAAAAAAATCCATTAATATAAAAACAAGAAAAACCAATTATAAGAAGTTAAAACTTAATACAAATTCAAAATATTATAACAAACATTATGTGTGAAGATAATTTCTTATAACAAATATTATTAAATATAAGTTTCTTGGCTATAAGAACACATTTATGTAGTTGTTTTAAGCAAATATATTATATTCCATAAAAGATTTATAAAATATACTAAAGAATTTGTAAAAAAGATAAATGAATTACTAATTAAACTATGTAAATATATATTTTAACCAAACATATTAGGTGTTGGATTTAATTCTTAGCATTTTTTTATTAAAAAATAATGATTTATTTGAAATTAAAGTAAAAAATTACATTATTGAAAATACTGCCCATCGCTTGCCACTATTTTTTCCCATTTTTCAGGTAACTGTCGAATACCCCGTCGAATACCCCGTCGAAAAAAATGCCAATTTGGCTATCCTCATAAGATGTTAATTTTTCCCCTGATAAACCATGAGCCATTGATTGAAACAGGTGGTAATCCAAAGGGGAAATATCCGGAGAATACAGCGGGTGGGTTAAGACTTCCCATTTCAATGTTTCCAGGTATGTTTTCATTGGTTTCGCCACGTGAAGTCGAGCATTGTCGTGCAGTAAAATAACTTTATCGTGCCTTTTGCTCCATTCCGGCCATTTTTCCTTCAATGCACGACTCAAACGCATCAATTGTAACCGGTAGGGATCCCCAGTGATGGTTTCATTGGGTTTTAACAATTCATAATAAACTACACCCTTGTTGATCCCACCAAATACAAAGGAGGAGCTTAGATCCATGAATATTGCGTTTTGCCACCGATGATGATGGTTGTCCGGGCTTAACCCATGATTTTCTACGCTTAGGATTGTCATAATGTATCCACTTTTCATCATTAGTAACAATACGATGTAAAAAACTTTTTCTTTTGTGCCGTTCTCGCAAAAACACTTTATTTGGGATAAACCTCAACATATTTAAATAATAGTAACATGATGTTATTAACAATTAAAACATAATATTTGTCGTTAAAATAAAACCTTGTTAGATCTGGTTTACGATAAATTTGTTTCTGAAGGTGAAAACAGAATACTTTAAAATTCATGTCATCTTTAGTATAACGCTACGAGTTAATTCCAACAGCTAATATATTCCATGAAAGATATTATTTCAAAAATGAATAATAATAAAATTAAAAATATAATATTTAATATATTTTATTAAATAATAAAATACGATTTACGTCAAAAATGATTTACGTCATTTTTACGTAAATCGTATGTCATATTAACGTTTTGTGTTAACTTGGTAGTTATTTGTATTTGTATTTTACACAATTATGCAATGACTGGGCATTTTGTTAAATTAATTTTTCATAAATTTTTCTTAAATCTCGTTAAAAATCCTTCGTTAATTTTTCACGTTAATTGTTTCAATTTTGTTTTACGATAAAATTATTGATTAAAGTAGGTTAATGTACTTTTACGTATGTGTGTGTGTATTTTGTTAATTACCATATTACGATAAGACATTAGAGATAAGTTCTAATAAGTTCCATTGCTAAATAAAACAACGTTAAACAAGGTCATGAAAATAAGTGAAGCAAAGAAGAACTAAAAAAATTTATGTTCTTCTTTTAGTTTCATTTTGAACAAAATTTATTGCTCAATTTATAAACATCAATTTTAGATTATTTATTTTACTGATAAGCATAAAATATTCATGAAAATCCACAAAATTTCGAATAAAGATTTTATGTTTGTGACGAGGAAGGCTCTTCCTTATTTGACATATTTTTTTTTATTTGATGAAGTCATCTAAAGTCGTTTGTCTTTTCTTGTTTCATTCAGCAAACAGTTGTCGATAGGAAAACACCTCATCGATGATATTTTGTTTTGGCTTTGAACATTTATCAAAATTTTAATCATTTTGTACAAAGTGATCCATAATTTCTGATGTAATGGATGAGATTATTTTTTTAAATTCTTTTTAGAGTTCATTTCGTCATTTTCGTGCACTTGTTCTGTCAATTCTTTAAGATGGTCGTGGGGAAGACTTCAACCTATTGTAATTTGCAATAATTCATTAATATCCTAAGCATTTATATTTTCCAACTTTGTTTTAATTGTCAGCTAGCTTGACAATCAATAATTGATTCTCTAATGTCAAAATTATTTTCCTAAAAAATACAGCAAGCTGCTTTTGTATCTCAACTTGCTGTTTTTCCAGTAATCAGAATATTATGAAGATTGTTACTGTTATTTAATTGATTAACTTTTTCTGTAATATCAGAACAAATCTAAAACATTGCATTTAGAATTCTGTGTGTATTTGGATTTTTAAATAGTTTTAATTGTTTATAGATTAGATTGTTACAATTTAAACTGTCATGTTTAACAGTTTTTGCAATTTTATTCCTATGAATAAAACAGTTCTCATGTTGTCAGTGAAAAAAGTCAAATTGGAGCATGTTAAACAATTATTTATCAAAACCAACTGTTTTCAACTGTTTTCTGGTATTTTTATTTCAGCATATTCTGACATTAATTCAAATGATACTCATGGTAAATGAATGGAAGAATTTATTACATAATTTAAGCGAATTCACACATGACGTTTTGATACGTCATTGAAATAAAGGAAAACATTAACCATGTTCATTATTATTTATTTGAAAGTAATTTGCATCCAGTTGCAAATGAATGAATAACTTCAGTATTGTGGTGAACCTTGTTGGTGATACACCATAGTTATACCCCCATAAGACCAGAAATAGTTAATCCCGTAAAATAAATATTTAACAATTAATCAATTTTTCTATAATATTTTATACTTGAGCATAAAATGATTGATACGTCAAAAAAAAAATGGGAAATGGGAGAGACACATACGTTAAATAATGTAAATAATAAGGATAAATATAATTTGTTTAAAAAAAGATACAATAATTAAATAAATATTTACATTAAATATAAAATACAAATAAGGTAAATTTTAGAAAATTTGTTTATTTTCCCAAAAGGATTTTACGAGTTGCGCCAATACTTTGACCAGACTGGGTAGCACCTTTGTTGGAACCAGCTTGTAAACCAATGACAGATTCACCAGCGCGTAATTGTTCTTCCGTGAATTCACGTTTGCATTCATCTGATGGTTTCGGTCCTAGGTAAGGTCCCTTCCATTCTGGGTGTTTGTAAGTCTACATAAAAAGAACCATACATGTATATCATTGGATTAATCAAATGATCATTTAATTATTCTTTGAAACAAAATTATAGTAATCGATAAACATACCGTACGACCAAGTGCGAATAGAGTGGTGATTACTTGGGCTATGTCTTTTTTCTCCCAAAGGTCAACTGTTTGGAAGACATCAACGTCAGCCACCCCGTACTCCTTCAGTGCTTTTTGGAACCTAACAGAAAAATATTGAAAAATTATTGTAGGATTCCTGAAGAAAGATTGAACTTGCCCTGAACTTGGCGGAATAGAAGACTCGTATTCAGAATTTTTATCCCCCTGTTGGTCAACCCTTTCTCATGAATTACCTTCTTAACTCTCTTCCCCCCTCCTACAACAATATTAGACTACGAATCTTCATCTAAAAATGTCCGAGTTGTTAAAACAAACTTTAGTTATCCGATCCACCGTTCGCGTCGTTGTAATCGTCGTTTTCTTTCACGAATTCTCGAAGAAAATTCAAATGATTTTATTTTTTCGTATTAATTCCACAGTTGTCGCTAGTATCAATGAAACAACAATTCTCCAATCCCTGATGAGACTCCAATTTGTAGAATTTTCGGAAAACAGTTGGAACAAACTGGACCCCTCCATTAGGACTCGAACTCAGGATTCTTTTGCTTTGATTTTATGGACAACTGTTTAAAACACTGAGTCATTTTATTCACGAAAATTTATTTTTGTATTTGGTATGGAAGAAAACGGAAAATGTTTGATAAAAGAATAACGTTAAATAAAATTTAAAAAATTCTTAAAACCATAATTTCTGACTAAATCAATTGATTCGAATATAATCGTAAAAAAAACTTACACGTTGATATTTTCCATCATCTTAAATTGTCCACCAGAGGTGTTGATCTTTTGAATAGACCCAGGTGAAATTTTGTTCATCAAATGACAAAGTACTTGACCATCCTTCAAAACATCCTCGAACTGTTCACCAGGTGGAAACTTTTTTCCAAGAACGCTTTCCATCCATTCTTGAGCTTCACGTTCCTGTTCTGGATTACGTTTGGCTGCGATCTAACCGAAACAAATACAAAACAAAGATTTTTCAACTAATAACTTTAACACTCGCGATGATTTTCTCAATTCCTTTTTATCATTCTCGATTAAATCTCGAATAAAAGAGAGAAAGAAAAAGAAGATGAAAAGTAAGAGTTTAAAAATAGGAAAGTTAATAAAAAAAGAATCAACTCTGACGTAAAACTCTGACACACATAGATTTAAAAAGATTTGCCATTAGGCAGATTGATTCGAGGCACGTATTATCCTGTTTAAAGGATTATCCCGATCACTATTGCATCCTGGACCCGATCGAACTCAATAAGCAATTTCGTAGAAAGTTTAATACTTATTTAACTCATTACTCTTATTTTTTTTTCGCCCACCCTTATTTTCTTTTATTTCCCGAACCTAATCGTAGAATACCTTAGCGCGGACTTGACGTTCTAGGGCCATCTTTTGTAACTTCTTGGACGTGTTATTTCTTTAAAGAATATTGAAGAAGAACTGTCCTGGTTAATCGAGGGTCCGTCTTATACCCGCGGTTGCTGAACACGCAATAGTTGATGCAACCCACGCGTAGAAGAAATCTGTCCAACCGGGATGAGACGTTTGGTGCTAACAGAGAAAAGTAGAAGGGATAAAAACCCATTTTAATATCTGTTCCTGTTACCGATTCTCCCTGTTACAAATGCTTATGCTTGCTAGCTAAGAGAAATTTTCAACGATTCCTCAACATTCTAATATTAGATGGTTATTCATTTTGTGGAAATACTCTAAATCCAAAGACTTGAAGAAAATTATTTCTAGTGGGCCAAAAACGTGATACCACGCGTTGGTAGAAAACGTACTGAATATATTCTGGATTATTTATAGCAACCAATATGTGTTAGTATAATCTGGATCCGACTATGATCAGCGTGTCTTACTTTAACAAGACGCCATTATTGAATCACTTGCACAATTTTTCCTGATTTATCCCATCGATCCTTTTTAGTTTCTTTTGTCTTCTTTTAAATTGATTTAATTAATTTTCTTTTTAAGGAAGACAATAATGATCTTGGATTTAATGTTTTAGGAGAATGAGACAAAAAATGTTGTTTAATAAAATAAATTAATCAAATGGTTAATCAATTCTGAGACAAGTGTAAGTTAATTAGGTTAGTTTATGTTTTTGTAATGTTCAGTAAATTACTAAACGGTGGTTTTGAGGAATTTCGTTCTGGTGGGTCAAGGTTTTACGTTAAGGGATTATTTTTATTTAAGTTTAATCATTTAGTTTTAAAAATAAATCAAATATTTGTCTTAAAACAAGTATTGTTTGTTTCTATTGTTCGATATAATTATTGTATAATTTGTTTCCATGAACAATTAAATAATAATCCATAATATAAAGTATAAAATATTTATGTTATTGTCAAAATAAATTAATCACTTATTAATTATAAAAAAAATATATTTTACTATCAATATTTTTCCAATAATTTTTCATACTTGAATCCAATGACGAATATTTCTCGTTTCGAAAAATGTTGTTAAATTAAATAAGTTTTATCGTATTTTTAATAAATGCTAATCGAAATTTTATCTAACTTTCATTAATAAGAATTAGTTTTAAGATAATTTTAGAACTGAATCGTTTGAAAATATCCTATTGGAATTTTATTTCAAGAATTATTAAATCATCATCATCATCATCATCATCATTTTGGTCTATTCCAAATAAAATCAGATCGAGTCAGTTTGAAACAATTTATATTTTAGTTTATTTCGTAGGTGGTTGTAAAATTGTAATAAATGACTCCTTGTGGCCATCTACGAAACAATGAATCAGCTAATTATTTACATAAAAGTACGATTAGCGTTCTTGAAATGTGTTATGTATTACGTTTATTTGAAACTCAAATTAACTTTGTCATTCGTTCATCATATTTCCATTCATTACAAAATCAATTGAAAATGCAAAAGCATTCTTTTTTATTTCTTAGGAAATATCATAATTTTTAATAAATCAATGGAAAATACGAAATTTCGAAAAAATGAAGATTCTTTCTTGAAACTTTTACTTTTGGATAATATTTATTTTTTCTTTCTTTGATATATAGGTCAAGAGTTATTTTCGAGTATTACACTCGCTCATACTTACACCAATTTATTCGTGTCTCTTCGTTTTCGTTTTTTTTAAAAAAGAAAAAGTGTCTCACTTGACAACGATTTTCTTTCAAGAATTTATTCTCGTCGTATAACCTAATTAAATTAATTTTTTTTAAATAGAATATCATATATTCACTTAAATTTGTCAAATGAAGAAATTTTTTAAATAATAATAATAATATATTATTTAAATATTAAACATTAAAACATTATTAAGCTTATTAGATGTTGGAATTAATTCGTAGAGTTTTATGAGAGATGACGTGGGGTATTACAGTATTCTGTTTTTACCTTCAGAAACAAATTTATCATAAATCAGCTATTATTAGGTGTTATTTTTACAACAATTATTTAAATATGTCGAAATTTATGCCAAATAAAGTGTTTTTTGCGACGAGTTTTACTCCATTATTTTAATATGAATAAAAGTGCTGCAGAAAGTCTACAGATTTTGGAGTAAGTTTATGGCAAACATGCTTTAACTGAGAAAACAGTGTCGTAAGTGGTTTAAACGTTTTAAGAGTGGTGATTTTGATTTGGAAGACAAGGTACGACCTGGACAGCCTAAAAAGTTTGAAGATGAAGAATAGGAGGAAATTTACTTGAAGAAAACTCATCTCAAACACTTGACGAGTTGTCTAAATCGTTG
>JACGTP010000498.1:0-29479 GCA_023678845.1 Mischocyttarus mexicanus
AGAGCAAATGTTGCAAAATTAATTATGATTTTCGTACGACCAACCAATTTCGGGGGATAGAAAAATATATTTTCATTTAACGAGACGACTGGAAATCATTTCTCTCTCTCTTTCTCTCTCTCTTTTATATATATATATTTTATAGTGACATTCGATTATAATAATTAGTCAATTAATAAATGTACACCTTGAAATATGTGGATCGGTTTATGCATTAAATGGAGCAAGCAATTACCATACTTTATGAATTTTTCACTACTAACCATTTTGCGTTTCATTTACCATTGCGACAGCAAAAAGATGCTTGGTTTTTTAATCAATAGCAAATATTTTATACTGGAAAATATTGATATAATGTTATTTATTCGATAATATATTATAATTTCGTTTGGAAATGCGTTTGAAATGGCTTTATTCGTTTTGTTCGTAAAACGAATTTGAAAACGATTTCAAAAGCCCTTACCCAGGGTGTAAGGCTCTTCGAGCGTAAATGTAGGGAGAAAGAGGAAGGTTAGGAAAGTAGTAGACGATATCAATCGACGTAGCCGGAGGATATATGCGAGCACTAACACTCGCAATTGATATTCGTCGATCTTTTCTCGCGTTTCCGCATAGAGAAGAAGAACTCTTCCTGAACCAGCCGGTTAGTTCTTCTTCTCGTATGGTTGCATCGGTGAACTTTGCGAATGCGATTTCAACTTCCAATCACGTTTGTGTCTGCTACGGTCTCGCGAGTAATCAGAACGGTTTTACTCTCGTCTCCCTTGACGCATCACTTAAGTTTCCTTTCTCTTTCTTTCTTTCTTTATTTCTTTGTTGGTTATAACCATCTGTATTATTTCCTTTAATCTATTTCTTCTCTACTATACAAACCTATTCTCACCATTTATTCCACACTGAATTAAGGGATCACCCCGTGTGACGACCTGTTTTTTTAAGCATTTTTTAAGAATTTTTTTTGACGTCCAAAAAAGATAGAACTTCCTTTGAATTTCTTATGATATATTTATTAATATTTCAGTAGTATGCAAACATATTTTTAGGCATAAATATCCTTAAGAACATGAGTTGTAATAAACGACGACTAAAATGATTAAAAAAATTCTTTCTCGATTTTTATCGTATGTTAAACGAAATAGATTTCACCTTGGATAGTTTACAACGCGAGAAGAGACTATCTCTCGTAAAGGATGTAATCCTCTGAGTGAGGACCATTTCAGGTGTTATCTCGAACAGGTCATCTCTCCAGTTGTGCAATTCCTGCGACCAATTTCGCTGGTTATTACGAACATTATCTCTCGGTGTTAATTGGATCACCACAATAAACATAGCGTGTAAGTTCTAGAAACCTTGTCTACCTCGTCCTCTCTCTCTCTCTCAATCTGTGTTTCGGGTGTCAGTCTGGCGAACATGTTGCTTACGACACCTATTACTACTTCATTGATGTTTTTATTATGATATCTATTTTAGCATAATTTGCACTATGATCGTATTATGTCCTACTTTGTACCAAATTTTATTTATATTCGTATTTTAATTTTCTCTTTTATTAGGAATTGTTGAAGCTCGTGAAATTAAATTATATCCCTCTTTCTCTGTATCTATCTTTCTATCTATATTGTATAGTACTCTTCGTTGAATTATATCCTGCAATTAAGATCAAATTTGATCTCATTTCCTCTGACAATTTCTATTTGACGTAAATTAAATGTGATACTTTTATGAATCTATTATATTATATGAAATTTGATTAAAAAGTAAGGAGACTTTACGAATTTCACGAGATGCCAACAGTCGATTTTCGATTTCTTTTTTTTCTTATATGTCCAACTGTGAACATGTGCTCGGGACGAGTGTACCAACGTAAGCAATTTTGATTAGATCTTGTATTCGTCGTAGTCCTCTTTTTACAATGTTTAACATTTTGGCGTATTATATTTTAATCGTAAAAAATAATCTTTCGCTCGTGTTATTTTTGCTAAAAGTCGGTGTCTACGTTTTTGAATAGCTGCAAAATCGAGGACAGGAATCGCGCCACAGGCATGAATTTGATTAGCCGTCGGTGCTCGCGCTTTCTCGTCCGAGGTGGCCGTTTAAACCCCTTCCGGGTACAAGTTTCTACGAGCTACACAATATCCCCTTCGACGCGCGTGTCGCCTCTCGGAAATGGGGTGTGAGCGAGAATTCTAGCCCCGACTGAGGCTAGTTTGCGGACTGTGTGTCGGTGACCTGTTTGAGAGACCATTTACCTGCCCATTTACCTGTCCATTTACTTGCTCACCTTCGAACTTTGCCAATTTTCTCTTTCCCTTTTTCTCACGCACACACACACACACACTTTATTTCTCTTTTATAGTTACGAGAAATATTATGCGCTATTTTTTTTATTAATCTTTAATAAGGGTCGTCAGAAGATACTAAATCGCAAGATTAGATATACTACTATTGTTTATAATAATAGAAAGAGGAAATAAAAATGAGATGAAGAAACTCTATTCGGGTTTATGAGAATGAAAAACGTCTCTCGCGTTTTCGTGGAAAACAAGATGTGGAGTTGAGAAAAGAGGGAGGATTGAGGAGGGTTAAAAAGAGAAGTTTCGAAAGAAGGGTAAGGTAAGTCTCTCGAGTCACGTAACTATGTTTCGTCGGGGTCACACGCCTGGCCTCTCGACCTCAGTCGAATAGAAGCTCTGTCAAAAAAAGAAAAACAGGTGTTCATTTAAAATTTTAATCCTTTTCTTATGAAAAATCCTTTATTAAAAGGAATTAATTTTCTCGATAAGCATGCAGAAATTATTGTACTAGTTCTTTTCAAATTTTGTACACATTTTCTACATACTAAACACCTCCACCCAACGTTTTTTTTTACATTAAGATTGTTTTACATTTACACACTGTAATATCCACGCTATCACTCGTAAAACGCTCCGAATTAACTCCAGTACCTAATATTTCAAATATTATATCACTATCTTATGTATATATTTTTTTTTTCTTGCGAGAAACGAAAGTGACACAATCTGTTAACTGGCGGAATCGGAAAACGTTTATCTGATCGGATGGTAAAGAGAATAATAGAGCGTCCGAGTATCGTAAAGGGTTGAATAGGTACTACTTATTTGGCGTGGCTCCAAGGACATACGGTACGCTTGAACGGAATGTCCATTACTCCATTAGCGGGGTCACCCTGTTAACTCTTTATCGCTCCTCTACTATATGAGCTTAATGCTTTCCATCGTTGGAAGCGAAACTTAATGCTTCACATTTCGTATCTCGGATTACCGTAAAATCGTTTCGATGTCTGTTCCATGGGTTCATGGGAAATATATATATATATATATGATAAAGAAAGGGCATAATGGAAGTATTAGATATAAAGTTCTTTATCGCCATAAGTTTTCACGTCTATTTTCTCAGTTCCTGGTTTAGACGCATGTATCGCGTGTAAAGAGATAATACGTATGTGAGTGCATAATTAGGAAACGAGAATATTTTCTATTTTTCAATTGTATTTACAACGATATTATTTATCATTTACTAGATTACATTTCTAATTTTTTAATTTATAGGTTGAACATATATATATATTGCAATATCTTATTTAAATTTTATCTTAAAGCATTAGACAGTCTGACAGGAGTTATTAAATTCGACAATTATTGGTAATAGCACTTGGCAATCTAACCGCAAGAGTAATTTCGTCTTCTGTCATAGAGAGAGCGTTGACTTTTATCGAATCGAAAGTCGATTATTTTGAAACCAAAATTAAAATGAAGATCGCTATGCTTATCGTTTCCTTCTTTCTTTCTTTTTCTTTTCTTTTATTTTATTTTATTTATTTTTTGCTTTTGAATCACGCTTTAAATTAAAAGTTTTTTGTTTTGTTCCTTCGACGTTCTTGTTTTATACTTCGACCAAATTGATTCGTCGGGCTTTGATAGTGAATTCTTTTTGAGAAAAATGAAAACTTGTCGATCCGTATCGATGGATGTGGTAACGAGAAATAAAAATAAAGGTATAAGATTATTAGTATTATTACAGCGTATCTCGTAAACGCTTGTGGTTGCAATTTCGTGCATCGATGAGCTGGCAAATTTCTCACCAGCAAACACATTTTCTATGCCACGTTGACTGCTTCGAAAAATGGTTCGGGTTATTAACGTGTTCTTCGTTTAATATCGTTTTTTTCTCTCCATTATTTATACAATTTTTCTTTTTCCCCAAGCTAATATAATAAAATAGTGAAATATCTGTTTTAAGCAATGTGACAGATATGAAAGGAAGTACGCTTTTCGTGTATTTGATATTTTCTGAATGTGCACTTAAGGACGAATGCAAAGAAGAAAATCGAATCTCCCGATATTCTTGGATATATGTATATAAAAGGATCTATTAAGAAGTTCGATCTTGGTTCTCAATCTAGCATTTCATCGAAGCGAAACGAATACGATTGGTCGCATCAAGGGAGCTTGCTTTTCCGGCAATACGTAGTAGTGAAGCCTTCATGTTGAAAGTGTCGCCGATAGTAATGGCTCCTAAAAGGGAACCGTGCTACTTGGCCACGTACGAGTTTCTCAAAGAGGGTGCACCTCGTTCGGTACTAACGTTTCTTCGATAGCCATGTACGATTTTCTTTCCTTCCTTCTTTCCTTCTTTCTTTCTTTTTTACCCTTTTTGTCTCAACTTACTCGAAACAACAATGTATCCACACCACTCGTCCGTAAATGGAGCTTCTCTCGTGCAGTTAGACGGAAATGAGAATAAAAGCTTCGACAACTGGAACCTTTAACTACGATCCCTTTCCAACAAATTTTCTTCCCTTTTTTTATTAGAATTTTTCTGGAAAATATCATGCCTCTCTAACGAACAAATATTACATCGTACACTCTCTAGTGATATACTTTTGTAGTGCTTTTAAATTCATAGATTTTTTTCCAACAAAAAAAGAACAAAAGAAATAGATAAATAAATAAATAAATAAACAAATTCTGTAGAATTTTTCTCGGTAAACATGGTTGGTGGTATATGCGATAAAAATATATGTTAGAGGGAGAGTAGATATTCTTTTCTCTGTTCGAAAATCCGATTGCTTTTCATGTGAACAAAATACATAGACATTCTCGTTGACTCGGTTATGATACGAGACACAGAAATAAGCTTTCTCTCTCTCTCTCTTTCCTTCCTTCCATTTTACTAAGCTTTTCAGATTTTGGAATGTTTCGAGATGCCGACTGCGTAGAAGCTTCTAAATAACCTACAAGAGTATAGCCTTTCATCGTTCGGTTTTTACTCGGAAATTCGGTTCTTCTTCTTCTTCTTCTTCTTCTCTCGCTAGCAGTAACACTCTTAACTCCTTTTCGTATAGCCTCGAATTGCAGAGAAGCGATTTCCTCTATTTTCCTGCTGGGGTATGGCATGGCGAGGCAAGAAGGCGCAAGTTGGTGAAAATTGACGGTACTCGGTGCAAAAGCGAATTCCAACTTCTTTACTTCGGCTAACGCTTTCCTCTCTCTCTCTCTCTTTCTCTCTTCTGCTACGTATGAAACTAAAGCCTCTGGTATCTTCTTCTTCTACTTCTACTTCTATTCTCAATTCGAAGCCTTTGTATAATACGAAAGTGAGAAAGTTTCTAGCTCGTTTGCAGTATATTACCCGTAGAATTCGCGATACTTTCATGAAATCGATACAAATAAAAAAAAAAAAAAAAGAAACAAGAGAGATAGATGGATAGGAATGAAGACAAAATTAAAAAAAAATTTCAAATAAAAAGGTATAGGAGAAAATGTCATTTATTTCAAAGATTCGAAGTCGATATTAATATTATTCTGTGTATTATAGTTGTTAGATATCTACTAAAAAGAAGAAGCAGCAGCAGAAGAAGAAGAAGAGAATTTATTTTTTATCTTACGTATATATATAATATTCCGTGATAAAATTCAAATTAACTCACGGTGTGTAATACGTTGATCCCCTCTTCCTCCTTTCCACCGAGCTTAACGAAGCATTAAACAAATAACGTTTTCGTTACAATGTCCGAGTTCGCTCGGTTTAAATTCAATTATGGAACGAGACAGAGACAGCACTCCGGGGAAAAAAAAAAGAAAAATATGGTACGTGTTTTTAAAAAGTTTATCCCTCCTTTTTCTTTCCTCTTTTTAATCTTTTTTTCTTTCTTTTCGTATCGTTTCTTTTCTTTCACTTTCCTTTCCTTTGCTTTGTTTTTCCTGTCCGTATCTTTCTTGGTACCTGTCCAATTTCGTTTAGAGTAAAAACCAATGACGTTTATGGGATATTTCTCAACGTGCGAGACAAAATTTCAAAAAGAGAGAGTGAGGAGGGGAGTGAGAGGAATAGAAGTACGATTCTAAAAAAGGAAGAGATCTTTTCTCGTGGAAAAGCGTCTACTCCCATTGTTCATTTTTTTGTCCATTTGAGAGTTGAGTTATGATCCCGAGACGGGATACGGAAAGATGGAACACGAAGGAATAAATTCTGGTAAGAATCTTGAATGATGAGACAATATTTACGAGTCTGTTTATATATATATATAAAAGATGACAGTTTTATTTCTTCGTTTAATTGTTATTACAGGAAACATAAAGCTTTTTTATCTGTCTAATTAGTATAGTACTTTCATTACAGAATTTTATATAATTTTTATCACGTCGAATCGTAATAGGGGCCTTTTTTTAAATTACGAGTTACATATTGGTATTTTAATATTTTTGTACAAACAAATATTATATTTATTATTATTATTATTATTTATCGATAGAAAATTGTAGATCTTCATTAAATGGTTCATTCGTCAAATGAAATCGTAGGAGATACATTCAAATGATCGTTCTCGTTATATAATATCGATGTACGTAAGTCTTTGATTTTACATTTTACATACGATCATTTATCAACTTCCGTATCGGTAGTATCGTTAACGGCTGAAACTAATGGATCGAACGTTAAAGGTATTTCAACTCGAACAGATTAGTTTTCGTTTTTCTCAACCTTTTACCATTAATGCAAGTTATAATGTAAAGTTATTTATGATGTCAATGCGTTATCATCAAAGAGATTTCTATCAATAATTAGTAATCGTTTTACCTATCTTATTAACGTATTCAAGCTTTTTCTAAATCGTATAAAAGATTAACGCATAGTTACAGAAACTCGATGTACTTGTACTTTAATTTGATCGCGATATTGTTGGAAAATGTTGGACGAGGAGGTAGTATACGCTTGGTCTCATTTATGCGAGAAAAACGTTGTAGAATGTTGTCAGCTCTTAGATTATTCTTTTTGTATTACGCTCTTTTTACCATAGCTCTTGGTTCGTAAGATAGAGTCGACGAGATTAAATTTTTAACTCCCTTATAAGCCATGGGAAGCTGCAACTTGCAGCTGCAATGAAACACTTTAATTATATTTACCTAAAGTCGTAAATAATTTTATCACTATAACTTAATGATCATATATAACCGTTTAACTTCCAAACTTAATCGGCTAGCGCATAATTGTTATAGTAAACTTTGTACATATATACTTATAATGTATATATATCTTTTATGAATTAATCATAAGATACCTACAGAGAGCGATATATCGTAAAATACTCGTATGAGAAATTCTTATACTTTATTATAGGAGCTATCGCGAAACTTAATAAACTTTATTTAAAACGATCTACCAATCGCGTCGAACGTTTTACTGCGTTTGATAATATTAAACGTCTACATTATTACAATATTAAAGAGAGAGAAAGAGAGAAATCGCTATGAGTTCATACAGGATAATTTACTTTCAGTGATGATATTAAACTTTTATTCGGTATTGACCGTGCACGTTCGATCTGCATAGCATTGCGATTAACGAGCAAGTAAAATCTCTAAAATAAAAGCGATAACGCATATACACATAATGTATGCACATACATACTACATATGAACAAACGAACGAACGAACGAATAAACGAACGAATGATCGAAAATATATCGACGTTAATCATTACTTACGATCGTTTTACCGTGGATAATATATAACATGATTTTAACATGTTTGAGATTTATTCGATTGGAAGAGTTTCTCGAGATCGTTTCGAAACGGATAATATTACGATCGAGCAAAGCACATAATATTTCCTTTGAATTCTATCTAAACGTTGTTAAATCGGTTGTATATCGTTTACTAAAAATAAGAAATTTTATTATTATTATAATGTAATATACAATATTATATATTTGTATTTTTCAGATGATCAAAATGCGGTGACGTTATTGAAGATATTACTACAAATACATATCATCAAAGCATATAACATTGATCGAAATAGTAGTTAAGATACAATTTAAAAAATTTGTTTATAACCGTGATTTATTGAATTGATTGATGCATATCATACATCGTGGACAAGTAGTGAATCTATTAGAAAGAATTAAAATCAGTTTGGTCGATTTAAGCTATCGCGCGATGTAAAGTGATATCGTATTAGTTTTGTTAATTGCATTTATATTAATTCGAGGGTAGAAAAAGTGAGGAACAAGTGTTAGGAGGAAGAATGTTGCTGAGGTAACACGCATAGAAACTCTTTGAGAATAGTTTGCAGTGGAAGTTGTTAAAAAGGAGTAAAATCATTGAAGGGGAAAAAGAGAAAACGTTAGGAGAGGATAAAAGATTAAAGGAAGGATAAGAGAAAGGAGGAATAGAAAAAAAAAGGATGGGCTTTCCAAGAAGAAGATCATTGTGGTTGAAGGTCGGAGTACTGGCGACCGCTGTTTGGATCACAGTGTGTTTCCTTCTATACACAGAGGATCGTGCGGCTGCCGAAGCTGCACAGGGTTTGGCACCCTCCGGTGTCGCTGCACCACCACAAGTGGCTAATGGTTTCGTGCCACCAGCGCTTCCTCTTAGAAAGGAGACCCCAGGAAATGTGCAGAGCAAAACCAAAATTAATCAGGCTGGTCTCGAACAAGGTAACGCCCCTATTCACGTTTTACTTTCATTTTATTCACTAAGAGTTTTTCTTCTTTTTTTCTCGACTAAATTTGATGAAAATACAAATCAATAATAAATATTAACCTATTTGCATCATAGCACTTCTTTTCCAACGTAAAACCAACTGATATTCGTTTTATATATCTGTAGGATCAGGCGCCTCCACGCCTTTTGGCTATATATGTTGTTTTATATTTTTATATTTTTACTCCTCATGACAATAAATAAACTCTATGAGTAATTCTAATGCCATGTACTGTGCTTACGATCGATCAAGCGCGGTGATACGGGCCAATCGTCAGTTGAACCTCGCTGATGCTTAAACATGGCATGTAATGCAGGGTCATGATGCAAATGGGTTAATTAGCTTTGAGTTGCTTTCCCTTTCTATTCTTTATCAAACTAATGACGCTGTCTTTTATTTTTCTCTCTCTTTGAGTAACTTATTTTAATCGTTTCACGTTGTCCATCTCAATTTTCTTCTCTCAATGGTAATATCGAGAATATTTGAGTAAAAACTACGAGGTATTTGCGTAAAAACGTGAATAGTCCTTGATATTCCTGATGATGAGTATAGGAGAAAAGGGAGAGAGAAAATGAGTGAGTGAGTGAGTTAGTTTCCAGGCAAGTTAACGCCGGAGTGGGCAGTAAAGCAATTTGTCGTCGTCTTTATTGCAGCATCGTATACACGAGGGTCTAACTTTCTAGAATGGGATAAAATTATTTTCAGAAGGAGCAATAGCATTGCGACATAGCCCTCCTATATTGGAGCAGCTTGCGTTTAGATACGCCTGAACAGCATGACGCCAGGCAAATAAAACCCTAGTTTATGCGAAAAAGCTCTCAGAAAGTATATGATATCTCTCTCTAAACTTTTTTTTCCACTATTTTTCTGTATTTTTCTGTATTTTTCTCTCTCATTCACTCGCTCAAATACGGTCGAGTTGATATGATGGACCATTATAAAAATTCGTTTCCATTTTCTCCAATTTGTTGACATTCGATGTTTTCCATTTACAGGAGGAGGTGTTTTAGTTGCACCGCGTGATCCAGACTTCGCGGGACTCGGTGAGATGGGAAGACCAATCATATTACCAACTAACCTAACCGCCGAGATCAAAAAGCTGGTGGACGATGGTTGGATAAATAATGCTTTCAATCAATACGCGAGCGACCTTATTTCCGTGCATAGAACTTTACCCGATCCACGCGACCAGTGGTGAGTCATTAAATAATAAATAATAATATAAAAAAAACAATAACGATTGTGTGCTTTATCAGGAGAGATGATTTATTTGATTAAAATGAAATTTATGTTTGATCGAATTGCTCGTCATGTATAGATTAACCTAATTCTTTTTATTGCATTATTAGATATATTTTCTTTCTTTTTTTTATTGTATCATCAAGTAGAAGAAAATGCAAAATCATTGACGTCAGTTGGCTTTCGAGTTCGAAGCAAAATGGATCGTGGGAATATCTAACCGTATAAACGCTTTGCCAACGTTGAAGTAACTGTTATTCTCTTTTAAATAGCAAGAGAGAGAGAAAGAGAGCAATGAAGCGTGCTTTGCACCGAAAGATATTGCTAGGAAGAGGTGTGCCATTTTTTGCGATTCGAGGGCTCATCTTGCAAACGTGTCGACGATTATATGTTACATCGTGCACGCCCTTTCTCTTCTATCTCTCTATCTCTCTGTGTTCGTGTACAAAGGTCTGACCGTGCAGCAACGCGGAAGAAACATCCCCGAAGAGGATTACAATTCCCTCGATCCTTGAAATTACTCAAACGGTGTTAACGATTATACAGTTTCAACTAACGTTTCGATAGTTTCGTAAACAATGTTCCACCATTGCTACGAACAATTTTTATATTAAAAATACGTAAAAATAATCTAAGAGTTAATGGTTCCGCGAATAAAAATAGGTTTCTTTCTTTTTTTTTTATATCAAGGATTTAAAAGTAAATAGAGACGTGGAATGATAAAGACGAAGAGATTGAAAAGAATAATCTTTCGAAAAATGAAAGAATTTTCTGGACCATATTAAGTTTCTTCAGAAACACGCGAGAGAAGACAAGAGAATTTTAACGAACGAGCGTTAGCAACTCTTGGGGAAAGTAGCGCGCGTATTTCGGTCAGGATCGTAAATTTTCGGTAAAAGTTCGCAAGGATGGTCCGTTGAGAAGGGGTAGGTTGGTGTGTAGGTTGGTGGGTAGGTTGGTGGGTAGGTTGGTGGGTAGATGGGTAGGTAGGTAGATGGGTGTAGAAGAGCAGTGGCAGTCGGCAGTGGCGACACGGATGGTAATGTTACTATACAACGCAGTTTCCAACGCGAGCTCTCCGGAATTAAGCCCATGAATATTAATTACAATTTACATGATATTAACCGACATTATCAGGACAGGTGGGCAAAGTTTGCGGGCGCCTGTTGTTACTGACACTCGCAACCCACCGATGTTCTAACCGACTAAACGAGGGAAGGTGCAACCACACCGATACGTTACTGAACGTGTATACACTATCTAGCGCGTGCTCACTTGGAAACAGGTGTTTCTAATTTAGCATGCCTGGAGTAGTCGTGGAAAAGCGATCGGTCCATTCCCGTCTGACTATACCGAATAGAAATTTCTATGGTTGTACTTGGAGGGATAATCATTGCGAATTTCCAGGAAACTTCACACAGTTATAATATCTCGGAAGAAACTACCCAGGAAATATGTTCTATGTCGTTAGTTATAATTTAACGTGTTTGTATAATAAGAACAAGTTGCAAGCTCTCTCTCTCTCTCTCTTTGCTAAATTACCGTGTCATCTTATTAAATTATATTTTCCACAGTTCTTAATTGCTTTACATAATAATATGACAATGGCTCGGTTTGCATAAATAAATAACTAGTTATATTGAAAATGAAAAACATCTTCTAACGCAAATATATCACTAATATCGTTCTACGCTATTGCATTATTCATAATAGTTATCATATAAAAGCCAGAGATGAATTGTACACAACTCGTGTAGCCAGCTAGCTGACGTATTCATATGGGGCATGTGTTAAAATTCTAACTCGTCTTTCTCCATGTAAGCGCGTTCATGGCGGCAGTTTGCATCTCATTAGACTAAAGTTTCGTCTTTGTCTCTCTCTCTCTCTTTCTCTTTCTCTTTCTCTTTCCTTTTTTCAACTGTTCAAAATGATTCGGTCTTTTTCTTCTAACCTTCCCTTTTTCCTAGTCTCTTTCCTTTTTCATCCGAGCTTCAAAGGGAAATTGGCAATGTCGTTTCTAGCAGCTTCAGAAAAGCGGGTTAAGAAGGGTAGAAAAAGGTAGAGAAAAGGGAGAAAAGGGAGAAAAAGGGAAAATACGGACGAGTTTAACGAGGAATTATGAGCAACGAGTCTGTGCCCAACCTTCATCCACTTTTGCAATTTCTCTTATTGCTGATATCTCAAAAGTCTACTTGTTTTTCGTGTTACTTTTCCTTTGAACAAGAGAATGAGATATGTTTTTATTAAAACTTTTATAATATATCTATCATACTTCGAATGAATTTCTTTTTCCCACGTCATAAACTTCATAGTCGAGTTTCAAGATACATCATAAAAGTACGAGAAAAGATATTGTTTTCAGATCGTTAAAATACAATAGATTAACGTAAATCGTTCTTAGGAGATATATTTCCGAGGTTATCGTACGAGCTTTTGTACTTGCAACGAAAGTTGCAATTTTATAAAGAAATAAAATCGAGCGTTAAAAAAAGAAAAATCCTATAATAATAACAACTTTTACCTTTTATAAACCTCCATTCTAGGTTTCCTCATTGCGAATGGAACAAGTTGTTTACTTTGTACTTTCAACAATAGTCAGTCACCTTTTTGACGTAAGTATTTGCGTAGTTTACTTTTGAAAAGAAGAAAGGACAGTTGCTCGTGCCGGGTCGATAATTTAGTTGTCTCTTTGCCTGTCCTCTTTCTCTTTGCTCTTTAAGTTTACCAGAGAAGTTTACACTTTTAGACTGTTTGAAGTGAATTGAAATAATGAAACTTTTATCTCGGGGAAAGATGCTTTGTTAAGAATTCTTGGTACTCGTAAATTATTGTCTCCCCCCTATCTTTTCCCTCTTCCTTTTGGAATCTCATTTTAACGCTTCGTTTAAACGAATATCGAGATAACGAATTACGCTGATTTGACTTTTATCGTTTCGTTGTCAACTTTGTTGGTTCCAAGTAAGTAGTAAAGTAAAATATAAATCCGATCTTCTTTTCGTTTTCTTTCTTTTATTTCTTTCATTTATTCTTCCGTTTTTTCCTTTTTCTTTGCCTTTTTTCCTCTTTTATTTTTCTCGGGAATGAACTCGAGTGCACGAGCAGATTCGTAATTTAAATTCTTGCTCTGTGACATCGAATGGTTGGGAGACTCCTACAAGGATAATGAAAAAATATGCTCCGAGTTTTTCATGGTCCCGACCGCTTGATTTTCTTCTCGTCTCGACTTCATATTCACTCGGAGAAGTCATTATTTTTCTTTTTTCTTTCAATTAAAAATCTATTATAATTCTCGCGCAAAGGGAAAATATAAATACAGAAAAAATAAGGTCAACGAAAGCATTCTTTCCACAAGGTATCCGTCTCCTGCCCTAAAGATGAGAAAAAGTTGTGGCATTTATTTATTTTCATTTAAAATAAATCGTTATTTAAAGCATACGTAGTTATATTTATCAGCAAACGAATATGTGATATCTTTTTTGGTACGTTTATGTGGTAGTCAATTGATATCTAGTTTAGATTCGACAGGTTGTTCCCATCAGAGCAACAAAACTCTTAACAGCGATTCAAATGCAGTTGACGGAGCTGGAAAATAGAAGCACAACGCAGTGGTGGTAGCAGCAGTTTGTTGTACGCTCGGTAAAAGCCGTGGAAGAAGAGTATTGCGAATATACCTTCGCCATAGAGAATTGTTGTTTGCACCAGCCAGATGGAATAAGTTGGCTAGTCTCTACCAACGAACGACCGAATGCGAAAACTAGAAAGAGAAAGAGAAATAGAAAGATAGACTGATAGAGAGAGAGAGAGAGAGAGAGAGAGAGAGAAAGAGAAATAGATAGACCGTTGAAGTAAATCGCGGTACTCGAATGCAAAACGATCGTAGATGGTCGTGCAGTTTCCAACTGCACTGTGCATTCCAGGAATCCCCATTCTTGGTGCAAATATATCTCCCATTGTACCCACCGTCTTCTCGACTACCTCCACGTCTTCTTGTTCCTGGAAACGTTTCGATAAGGGTGTCACTTCGATGTAAATCTACTCTCGTATCGTTTCTTCAAGATATTTTCCTCTTGTTTTACCATTCGTTTTATTTCAATTTATTATTTTCGTTCCTCTAAACATATTTATTTCAATATTTTCATAAAATCTCAATTATCTCTTGGATTTATTTTCGATTAAGGATATAATTCTATAATGCTTGTACAATTGTAAATGTAAAAAAAAAAACAAAAGAAATAAAAGGAAGCGGCAATAATTAAAAAGATTAATTAAAACGAGGACGATGGAATGATTTTTGATACGTTTGATTTAAAGTAAACACGATCGTTGGTTGTGTTGATAAATGTAAGCTATAATAAAGCAATCAGAGTTTATAACAAGAATAACATATTAACTTCGGTTCTCTTCATATGAACAAATAGAAGAAGATTCCTATTAATTATAGAATCTGATCTCGTCGACGATAGTTGATATTAAAGTTATACTTGTACTTTTTCTTCATCTCTGTGTCTCTCTCTATCAACCTACATCTTTCTAGGGATGTTTTAACGACGTACGTATGTATTTTTGCATTACATTTCCAGTTATAAGAAAGAGAGGAGAGTATTTTCTTAAAAGAGGTCAAGAAGCACTCTCGGAAAGAGAATGAGAAATAGAAGGAGAAGGTTAGGTTGGAGGGTGTAAGAGGTTGTGGGGAGAGAGGGGGAGCAGAAGGATCGATTACCGCTACCGTAGGTCGTGGGAACACCAAAGTCAGGATTGTAAAGTTGAAGTGGCACGAACGGATCGTTGTTCATTGATATTTGCGGAGCTTTTATTAACTACAACTGACTCTGAAACATGAGGAAGTCATGCTATAATGCGCGAACAATATGAGATAGGAAGGAAAGGGAGAGAGTAGGTAGAATTGAAAGAGATTGTTGAAATAGGGTGGAAAATAGTGCGACAAGAACATTATGGTCATAAGAATAGGATGAAAATCTCTTAAAAATCTTATTTAAACTAGTTAATATTTCATCATTTCTAAATTTATCGGTATATATTTGATTTTGAGGGTAATTAACAAGCGATTCCAAAGTTTTGGAAGGTAGTGTTTGCTTTTGCAATTTCGTGAAACCGAATCCACGTATTAATTAATATACTCTGTATGTTTGATGATAATCGATCTACATGCTTCTTCTGCTTCTTCTGCTTCTTCTTCATCTTCTTTCGTAATTCTCGATCGTTGATGTAATTATCGTTTGCGTTGTGATAGAAACGAAGCAATGTTGCGTATACGCACACCGATAGATTCGAACTTTTCGGATTGATCCATTCTCCAATTAAATCAAAAGGAAAGAGAGAGGTTGAGTGAGAGGGAGAGAGGGATGCGTCTCGGTCGGATAACTTTCGCCGGATAAGTTTCACAAGTTTTATCAAGAATCCGAAACCAGGGAAACGATACTTTCGCAACGTGACAATCTTGTTTCTCACGGGTCAGCTTAGATCTACCTGAGATAAGGTAATTCAATTTAGGAAATGATATTGAAAGATCAATCGAATTTTCTTTTATACCAAAAGATCGAGAGATTACTTAATCTGATTTAAATTCTTTTGTAGATACTCGACTAAAATCAAGTTATAATATTTATTTTGTTTTTCTTTTATTTTAATTTGATTCATTCTAGTCCATTTGTTCTTTTGTTAGGATGCAATTGTTTTTTTAAACGAGCTATTAATGATAGGAGATTAAAAAAGAAAAGAAGAAAAAAAGAAAAAAAAAACAAAATGATATAACAACGCGACGTCCTCGTATTACAAAGATGATTAAATTTTTTTTATCTATTTTCATAGTTTGTGAATTTTTTCCAAGCGAAACGAGCGTGCGTTACGAAACATAAAATAAATAAAATAAAGAGAATATATAAGGATGATACTTGAGTGAAGGACTAACTTCTTAAAGCTTAGAACGACCTTCCTAGTTTCTGCAAATAATGATATATGATATTCGAAGAAAAAATATAGAAACGTTGCACGGGTGTGTGGCACGTAAATGAAAGGTTAGTGATTGAATGAATAAAAGAAATAAAGAGAGATAGCTGTATGTGTTTAAAAGATGAGGCGGAGGAAAAGAGCAAAGCGAGAAAGTGAGATGAGAGTGATGAGGGAAGGAAGAGAAAGTAAAAAGACAAAGTATCAGTGTTACCATAGATTCTGATTAGAAAAAAATTATTGTTAATCCAAGAACTAGTTCATATCCGTTCTAACGACTGTACCTTCCGCTTCTTGGCTCATTCGTTCTTATAATCCAGTTCGCATAACTTGGAAAGTTCAACAGTCGTGTCGAGAGGAGTGAGGGGGAAAAGGAAGAAGGAGGACTTTCGTTAACTTACCACGGCCAAAGTCGTTTTCAAATTTAAGTTCGCGCTACTTTCATTCTAGCTTAACAAAGTAAATACATCTGCTACGATTTCATACCAGCCGATACGAATATTTTACTGTCTTATATATAATAATATAAATGTAAGGTATGAAAAAAAAAAGAGTAAAACAAGAAGAAATAAATGAAAGAAGTCAGAAAATATTATAATGATTTTGCAGAAAAAAGTTGGAGGTCGTAACACAAATTTTCCATGTTCCATCGGATTTCGTTTGTAATAGCGAACGATGTTTGTTGAACAGGTGTATAAAAGCAAACGAAGATTGCACGCAATGTTGGTTAATTACAAAACGTGTATATGCACAGAGGCCGGGTTTCCTATTTATAATTACGACTTTTCTTTCCGAGTATTTGTATGCGTTACTATATTTCGTTGCTTTTCCATTTTCCGTTCTAGTTTATGATGGAATACATTACTTTAAATAAATAGATAGGTACTTAGGTACTTGTGTATTCGCGATATAAATGACCTATTTATTGAACGCTTAAAAAAGTATAGTTCGAGTAAAATATAATCGATCGGAACACATGGTAGTCCAGAAAAGGGCAATATCTGGTTAAAACTTTCCATTTCAGTGTTTGTAGACATGTTTTCACTGGTCGTGCAACAAAATAACTTTATCGTGCCTTTCGCTGCATTCAGGCCGTTTTTCTTTCAATGGCCCATATAGTAGTGACCCATAATTTAATATAATAAAAAATCATTAATTATTTAGTTAATGAAATTATAAAATCGAAAAAGCTCGATAAAATTTTAATTACATATAGAAGTATGAACTAGGTCAATCTCATACGTCGGTATAGAAGCAGGTATTTAAATGGCATCATATGTTTTATTAAATATTTTTATTCTGAATATAATAATCTGATATTTGTCTTTCAATAAAATAATATTTTAATATAAAAAGATCTATTCTCCTATTCCTTACGAATACTAATGATGCTGAAAAAAAAATGAAAAATTCAGAAAGCTTTTAAAATTTATGTTAAGCTCTTAAAAAGTATTATCGTTGCATAGATAATCTGTTTTTAATTAAATCGATGCATTTTATAAACTCATTCAATGTTTCATCGCGAATCAAATCTCAGGGTTGATAACCTTTTCTTGCTGATAGGAAGAAAGGAAAGAAATAATTAAGTATCAGATTTTGCTCTCGGGATAAATTCAGTTTGTATTTTTTCGCCAAGAGCTCATTTCTCTCTCTTTTTTTTTTCATAGTTAACAGTATTTAAATAATATTTTAGAACTCTGACAATAATTACATTTCATACACTTTATTTTTTCATCTCTTTGAAAATTTTAAATATATTTATTTGAGGGATTTATTTTGACAAACTCCTCTATACAGTTTGTATAAGGAAAATAACTTTCATCCCATTTTCTTTTTTTCCATTTCTTTTTTCCCTTTTTTTTTATATAGAAATCTGACTGTTCTACTTTTAACGAAGTAGTTTTCGTTTTTTATCCCTTTTACCAACCAGGATTAAGTTAAGTGAAAGCGGCTTTTCGTCTTAACGATGATCGACGTCGACTATCTTCCATCAGGATTATTAAATAAAGCTCATGATACGTAATCGAATGTGTATATATATACATGTATACACACTCATACTAATATATCTTGAGAAAGAACATTATGATTCTCGAGCTTATTGATTAATAATAATAATAATAATAATAATAATAATAATAATAATAATAATAGTCAAATTTATCCGTGTCTATATCATATAAAAATCTCTTCTCAATATCTAATTATTTTTTAGTTACGCCTTATTATTTTTCCCCGATCGATAAGGGTGGCGAGAATGCAGTATCATTAGGACGAGCATGATGCAGTATCATTTGTGATATCTTGTTGGATGAAAAAAACTATACTTATATTATAAACTATTATATTGGTTTAACGAGAAGAAAATGTCACATTTTCCCATTGAATTTTGGCCAAAAATTCAACATTTTTTTTGCACCAACCCAATATATTAGACATACTTATATTTTAAAATCATAATTATAATTGTCTTATTCTCTATCTTTTTATCTATCTATCTATCTATCCATCCATCCATCTATCTATCTATCTATCTATCTATCTATGTGTGTGTGTATATATATTTCTTTCTCTCCCAGTCATTCACCCTTTGTCGAAGAATCGTCCTCGCGTAGAATTAACTCAGAGTCTTGGCTAATTAGTATTATCTGCTTGCGGACCCTGAGGTTTACACAGCGAAACGTCCAATTAAGGTAGCTCGATAGACAATAGGATCGTGCTTGTCGCAAAATTGCGTTACCAAGGACGGTCGACAGCTTAAGTGACTTTCGTAAAGATGAACTGACTACTTTGTCGTTCAAATAATCTCATAAGTGTATTTTATCTGTGTCGTATGCGTATCGCGTTATTTGTAATAGGTTTAACGATTAAAACAAGCTAAAAGATTGAATCTGTAAGGAGAATAAGAGAGTGAAAGATTAAGCTACTATTTCATCGCCAAGGAAGAAAAGTTGAACTTGATCTTTATCATCCTGTCGGACAAACAAAGGGTAACTGAAGTAGCAGACAAACAGGGATTACATTCTTCAGTTTTATTAGTTGCGGATTAAATAGAAGATATCACGATTCGCGTTTCAACAAATGAGTATTCTTATATCTGTTAGAAAAATCTTATTATATCGTTTATGTTTTCAGCCCAAGAAAGTAACTAACATTTTTATTAATCCGAGTGTGTGTGTTTTTATTACTTTTATAATTAATTTTTAATGAGATATATATCAGGTTTGAGAAAAGTATACGCTTTTCGTTAATACTTTTCCACATTACTGTCGATGCTTTATACGTATCAATGGGACACTTTTAACAATGTTCTTATATATGTTTCAGGTCCAGAACTTATTGAGTAACGTGTTACAATACTTAATATAAATCATTTGAAATCTAAAACGTAGTTACTGACTTAACTGAACGTCGTTTGGCAGTTGTAAACTTTTTGATGCTAACATTACGAAAGACACTTATGTTATTCCATAGAAAATCTATTACCTGTATAAAGAAAAACATTATTGTGTAAATATTTGTTCATCGTTAATAGTAAGAGGAAAGGAAATAGAATAATGTGTGGTGTATGCGAGTGAATTAGAGTGAAAGAGACAGTGACAGAGACAAAGTGAGAGAGAGAAAGCTAATCTAAGAAATAAACGAGAAGACGAGAGTCAATAAGATTATATCTTATAGAGCATCGTAGATAAATTAGGTAGGTAGGTAGGTAGGTAGCTAGCTCTGTCCGTTAGTTGAGAATTTCTTTTCGAGAAAACGTTCTCCACGATTGAGTTTTACGAGCATAGCCACGTCACGTGCGAGTGAGATGATGGTATCCGCGGTTACGTTTCTAGGAGCTGCGAACAGCTCGTAAAAGTAAGAAGGAGTGAGAAAAAAGATGTCGGCGAGTAGGGAAAGGTGGAATGGGAGGTCGAAAAGGAAAAAAAGGAAAGAGTTGCAAGGGAGGAAGTTTTTTCTTTGGACCGGGTAACGATAAGGGATAGTAAAAATAGAGGGAAAGAGAAAAGAAGAAGACTACTTATCTTTCGAAAAGAGTCGTTTCTGTTGCTTCGAAAATTTACTACACCACTACCCTTCCACCCTTTTCTCTCCTATCCAAGCTTTTCCGTTTCTTTGCATCTCTCGTTGCGTAGTAGGAGGATGCATTTACTTTCTTCCACGTTGCTTATTCGAGTTAGCTCGTTCAAAGTCAGAAACTGAAATATTTCTTTAGAAAAATGCGAACGATGAAAAGGAAATTCGATTTCTAAACGTCACGTCTCTCTGGATTTTCCCCCTTGATTTTATTTTCCTTTTGTTCTTCCTCCTTACTTTTTCTTATATCTCTGTCTTCTTTTTTTTTTTTAATACGTGCATGCGCGTTTATGACTGTAATTCTATTTTTTTTTTAGAACCTCTTCAATTATATTCGTTTTTATCTTGGAAATAAAATTACTTAAGCTAATTAGACACTTACATCGCAGAATTCCTTTCGCTGTTCGTAACCTTCAATTCAGTAATCACTTTTTCATGAATGAAATAAATCATTTCAATCGTCGACTAATCATTTTCTCTTGTCTGTTGTTTTCTTCTTTTTTTTATTCCATTCATAAATATGCGATCAACATTCTTGCGTTTATCTCCTTTCGAGGAAGCTTTTTAATAAATTTCCAACTAACGACGCACTGCAGACGACTATAAGCGTGGAATACAAAACAGCTTCTCTCCTCGCATTTACAATCGTTTCATACGTTTTATTTACCGTGAAGTTTACTCAAATCCCTCTTTATTTTTCCAAATTTTTTTTGGATAAATCGCAGATTATTGTTTTTTGTTTTTTTTCCCTACAGATTTTTCAATTGTGAATTTTGTTTCGAGTTTCGAACGTATTAGGGAACGTGATTTAATAATTGCAATAAGCATTTTTGCAAGGAGTTTATAAAGAGGAAAAGGGAACAACAAGAAGGGAAATGCATCGAAAATGCCTAGTTTAGTATTATTGTGAGAGAGAGTTCGATATTTTTTATGTATATGTATATATATATAACATACTATTCAGTTTCGAACAGAGCTTACGAACTGAAAATGTATTCTACCTTTTCGATCGACCGATCCAAGTCCATTAAAAGTGTTTTTACGAGTTTCATCTCACAATAAATGGAAGTCAATTGCAAGCTTCGCAGAAATACATTCACCGTCATCGTAAAGTGCTGTCGCCGTTAATGGAGTCCTCCAACTAGAAAGTACGTGATTGATGACGCAACTAATTAATATCGTGGTCGTGTGTGCTTGTAATTATCGTACCCGATATCGAACTAACCGAACATATATATTTCGATGTATTTCGTATGCACCCGTAGAAGGTAGAAATTTCTTCGAATATTTTATCATAATTTTCATTTCATTTCATTTTCATTGCTATAATTTCGAAACCATTTACTATGATCCTATGCTTTTTCTTTTTTATCTTCTCTTTCTCTCTTTCTCCATTGACCTTTGTCGAGGTTGCTTGTATCGTAGAATTTTTATCTTAACACACCATTCCTGTTTAGTTCTTCTTCTTCTCTCAACACCCTCTCTTGGGTATAAACTTTCTTGGAAAACGTAAAGAATAGGGTTTTTTTTTTTTTATCGATAACCCGGTGAGGAGTAGAATCATACCGGGAAAAAATAAGCAAGAAAGATGCTAACAATTTTGTAGTACATTTTACGAGATAATCTATGTAGGTAGGAGAATAGGATAGGATCGTATAAGCCGATAGAGTTAATAATTTAATCTATGATTCATAGCGCGAACCGAGTATCATAAATTAATGGAAACTTCGCGTGGAATAGGATACTTTGACAGATATCCGATTGTATGGCTAATTATCGTCGGCTTCACCACTCGTCCCAAATCAAATCCGTACTAACGAAAGGATATTGAAAATGTGTTCCCTTCGTTATTTCATGAATTATATCTACTGACAAAATTTCTTTGATATTTTTTTATGTATGTTTGATTATTCGTTCATTCGTTTTTTTTTTTTAGATATTACGAATCAAACGTAATTATGAATTTATGTCATTTGGCTATCGGTGGTTGTGTGCGAAATGACGAATTTTGGTCGTAAGGACGAATATGTGTTGAATTGTATATCGTATTCGATAGATTGTGTTTATAAGATCGATATAGAGAAAAGAAACTCGTAGATAAAAATACGTTTGAAAGAAATTGAAACGATAAAGAATCTAGATCACGTCGACGGTGTCCAGTTTCGTGTCATCTGGCACCTGTTACGGGAACACGGCGCCGCGTTCCGTGTTTGAAGTTACAAGACTAAACGTCTGTCATCATCCCTCGTGTAGTATCCTGGTTACAGATAAACGGGTCAACGTTCTTCCGATATATCTATATTCATATTTAACGTTATACCGAGTTTACTTCAACGTTAGTTCAAACGTTTCCATTGAGCTATATAGGAGGACGTTTACGTGCGTAGAAAATTTATACGAGTTTGTTAGAAACATAAAATTCGAATGTAATATAAAAGGCAAAGAAAAAAAAGGAAAAAATCGTATTCCGAACGTTAAACGTCATTGACGTAGAGGAAATCGTTTTTGGTAAAATTTTAAGCGCGACTTTGCGTTTCATTTTATTTCCCTTTTTTATTTTTCTTTATTTCTTTTTTTCTCCTCTCCCAAATGACGCATCTTATTTTATCGGCGAACGATAAAAGTAAAGGAAATAAAGATAAAAATAAAAAATTAAAAAAGAAAAAAAATACAATAAAAGTTTCACGAATTTATAGTCGATCGATCGAGAATAATACTTATCCACTCATTCCGGTCACGTTCAAGTTATTTGCCATTCATCGTAGAAGAATATACGCATTGCTCTCAAAGTTACCGTTGAAAGGCCAACATAGCAACCTATATATGCACGCACCAACGTATAAAACCTTTAGTGAAATATCGAGTTTCGGGGTTATCCGCGGAATGAACTCCATACGTTTAAACTGGGCATTCGTAAAAAAAAAGAGAGAACGAGCAAACGTTTCCAACGTTTTAGCAAATGTTTTTACATCGGTCAATATAAATTAATCGACGTTCTTTTCAATGGTAAATGCTTTAATTGTATTCATATTCTCGTATTCCCGTATACTTATATATATATATATACATACGAATAATTTTGCAAGAAACAAATTAACGATAACAATCGTTATTTATAATGAACAAAAATAATGTTTAACCTAGCACACGCCGTTGTCCGAGAAACCGATATCCGTTATATAATATTTACATATCCATGTATCAAAAAAAAAAGAAAAGCAAATTTTTCTTTTAATTAGAGAGAGAGAATTTTTTTATTCATACAAAAAGATATGAAATTCGAGTTTTTGTTCGTTCAAAGAAATAAAAATAAAGAAAACTCCTCTTTTTCTGTTGAAAGGAAAAAAAAGAAGAGCTGTAAGATAAAAAGGAAGGAAGGAAAGAAAAAAATATTGAATTCGTCTCGACGTAATTTCGTGAGCACCTCTTCTCGTTTTCCTTTCATTTTTACATAGTCAAACAGGGAAAGATACGACGTAGCGGATTTTATGGCAAACGAAGGAGGAGTCTGGGAAGTCTTTAAGCACGTCTCGCTCTAATTACGCGATGCCGAGACGCGTATTTGTGTGTGTGTGTGTGTGCTCGCTTGCTTGCATGCGTTCACACGTTGCGTGTATTATATATATATATCTATTATATATCCTACATATACGTATATATATAAATATTCGTGTGTAACACGCGGAAACGCGTGGGCGTGAAAGAGAACGGGCTTCATGAGAGCCCCCAAAAGGGTTGGATGGGGTTAGAAGATGGGGGTGGTTGTTCGCGGCGTTGCATCGTCGCGGTGTAGACGAGAGAACCGACTCTCTCGTTCATTCTCTCTCACACTCTCTTATTCTACTTTACATGTATTCATCATTCATATATATACACACCTTTCTCGTATGAAGAAGGTAGGACGAGTCGCACGGAAGCAAGAGATTTGGCTGACTGAGTACAATCACTTCTAGAAGTTTATATCAGCTGTATCATTTACACGATTTTCTTTTACACATATATATAAAAAAGAAAAAATAGATCAAAAAATTGATATATCCGAAGAACAAGAAGGACTTAGAAAAAATCGTAGCACCAGACCGATTGGCCAGCATATGTAAAAACAATAAGTCTTACAGTAGAAGATCAATTGGAAGACCGCCAAAAAAATGGAAAGACAATATACAGTCAACGACAGCAGAGAGACCGGATAACAGAGGCTTAAACAAACTGGAAAAATTACTAATCAGAAGAAGAAGACATATATATACAAACACATACACACGCGCGCGCGAGCAAATGATTGATCGTTAATTAATAACGAATAAGATTGATATCTAAATAATTTTATACAGCGTCAGGGTTGCGTCAGGGTTGACCGAGATTTCATTCCAAAGACCCTCTTCTCTTCCTCCTCTTTCCATCTGTCGATGGTAACATTTTTAATTACTATCTCACGTTAATTACACGGTAGCTTGTTTCCAAACGTTATTTGTTCTACAAACTTGCAATAAAATTTTTAACGGGTGTCATCATGTTCGTGGACAAGAGAGCATTATGAAGCGAAATATCTATGCCGTAACATCGAATCCCTTTTAATCGACGAAAGTAACATTTTATCGTAATTAAAATCCATTGTTTTCTTCCTGGAGAAACATTGAAATTCGTTTTTTTCTGTTTCGAAATTAGACGCGACTATGAATTTATTTAAACAAAAATTCTTGTGCAGAATCTAACCAATGATTATTTTTATATTCGTCGCAAATCTTTCCTTCTTTTACTTTTTTTTCCGTGCTGTATCTGCCCTTATCATTTCCCTCTTTTTTATTATTTTTTTTTTCGTTCATTCATTCATTTCTTTATCCTTCTTTCCCCTATTCCCTCCTTCTCTCTTTCTCTTTCTCCCCCATTTTACTCATGGAGATCAACGCGAGACATTGTAGTTGCCAGGCCATCGGCACTCGTGGCACCGACGTGGATGTAAGTGCGCATCCACTTGTCTGGAAGCACTCAGGTGTGCGCTCATTAGACGCCGGGGTCAATGAGGCGACCGATCTGCGCCCTCCCTTTCTCGCTCGAAAGGGTCTTAAGGGAAAGGAGAACTTTCGCGAACTGAAAATTCGTCTTCGACATTTCCCTACGACATTTTTTCATTTCTTTTCTTTATTTTTCCTTTCCTTTCCTTTCCTTTCCTTTCCTTTCTTTTCATTTCTTCTCTTTTCTTTGAATTTTTACATCGTTGACTACGCAATCAACGAAAAATTTTAGAATTTTTCATTATGTCACAAATATTGTATTTTTTATTCTTTCTAGAAATTTTTGTATAGATTAAAGATAAGAGGAAGAATTAAATTTTGTATATCAAAGTAATTATATTATTTTTATTAAATAATAAAATATTAATATATTATAAGTTATAAAAGGAAATCTTCTAGAGAAACGTTTTTAAATGCAAGAGTCTGTATAATTCTATGCTAATAACTAACTCTCTCTAAATAACATTTATAATATAATTATCATTTTTTTCGTAGATCAAAGTAAAAAATTAAGTCGATAGTATTTAATTTATCAAGCTACTTACTCATTATTAATAGAAATCTTATTTCTTTCAGTAATATTGAGCCTTCCCCACGTATTTAGCCATCCCACCCCTATCATTCTTTTTCTTTTTTTTTCAAAGATCAATAATCTTTTCTACGTAAAGGAAAGAAAGAAATAAAGAGAGAAAGAGATGGATAAAAAAATGAAAAAACACAGCATCGTACGCGTATCACGGTTTTGATCGTAGCGTCTTTGATACTCTGAAATGAAACTTTTCTCGCGAAACACGACGACGACGACGTCGATTGAATCCAATTTGCAAATTGCTAAAGTTTCGAGACTTGCGAGGAAGAAGAGGAAAAGAAGAGTGGAAATAGGGAGGAAAATTTTACACGGAAAAGACATTTTACCATCGACGTCAAATCGAGACTTTATCGAGTCTTGCGCCCGCGCGTTATCTGTCGGGAGGAATCGATGAGAAAGAAGAGAACAAAAATGAGGGATAGAAAGGGATGATAAAAGTGATCGGTCTAACCGATAACGAGTACCACGTTCGTTCGTTCGCTCGTTCGTTCGTTGGGTGGGTGGTTGGTTGGTTGGTTGGTGGTACAGCTTCTCTCTGTTGCGATTGTGCACGGCTGATTCCAATGAAAAAGAGCCTTTGTATTAACTTTTTTCCCCTCCTTCCTATCCCCCTTCACCTTTCGTCCCTTTCGCTTTTTTACTCGGTAGGCTCATAATTGCGTGCACAGATCGCGACTTTCCTTTTTCTCGTTTTCGTACCCAATTTTATCGATTTCGTACCGACTAAAAAACGTTCGGGGATATTTTTCAGAGTTAAAATAAAAATAAAAGATAGTGGAAGGTAAAAAAGGAATGAGAGTGGAGAAGATAGAAGAATAAAAAGACGAACAAGTGTGAGTTAGTGGATGAGTAAGGGGACACTGAAAAGTATTGTCTTTGTGTTTATTATACAATGAAATGTATGATATTCTTTTCTTAAAATTAGATTATTAATAAGATATCTTACTTAATTTTTTTCTTTTAAAAAATTGACTTGCACCACTTTCAAAATAAACGGTCCATATATTTCTTCTTCTTTTTTTACCTTTTTACATCCTTTTACCAAGGAAAACTGATGGAGAAAGCTTTGTCTTTTTTAGAAAAGAGTGAATCGTCGCATCGAGTCCGAGTCGAAACCCTCGAGGGCTCGCTGTGCTCCATTTCGAGGTTTAAGCTAACCTCGAGTGATAAAGTTCAAGAACGTAACAGACACTTCGAGACGACGGCTCTTTTGCCGATGGTAGAAGATCGCTAAAAACAAGAGAGAGAAAGAGAGAGAGTAGAGGGTGCGGTTAATGATGCTCCTTCCTTGTCAAAGTTACTTCCAAATACAGTTCAAAGTTTAAGATAAAGAGATAAAGATAGGGAATAGGCCTCTCTTCCTCTTTCTCTTTGAAATTCCTTAGATTTTTCGTTTCTGAAAGGCTGAAGGAAAGTATGCACGAAAATACATCTAAACACATATTCTGACACGTTTGCATACTTCTCGTATGTGTATGTGTATGTACAATGTCGCATTGGAATTCTTGATTTTCAAAGAGAAATTGCTAAAGGTACGATCGTTCGTCTCTGTCTAAAACACTCTTCGTAAGGCCACTTCGTTTCTCTCTCTCTCTTTCTCCCTTTCTCCCTTTCTCTTTCTCTTAGTCTGTCTTTATGTCTATCTCTCTCTTTCTTTCTCTTTGCTTCCTCACGTGACATTTGTATCGAGAAAGCCTGCAATTCTCGAAACACTCTGTGTTGCGATCTTGAATACAGGGCATGTTTGTCACAGCATGGAAATTGCAAAGTCGCGCGATTACTATTACACCGTGTCAACGTAAACGCTCGAATTGGTGTTCACCTTAGAAGAATATATAGTCTACTAACTTTGAACATTTTTATTTTCAATATCATATTTCTTTTTTAACATTCAAAACGTAATCTTAAAAGTAGAATCCAAGTAACGAGTTCTCGATAAAATTATTGAGTATGTGGTAATAAATATTGAAGTGATGATGTGCAATTAAAAGCATAATAAATTATCTCTCAATCTATCTAAATTCCATATAGTTCATTTTAATTGTAAGAGGAATTTTCAGATCTGCGATTATTTTATTAATTCTTATAAAATAAAATAAAATTACGGGAAAATTAAGTGGTCGAATTTTTTGGCAGTCTTCCTTTCAGTCTGAAAGGAACATTTGCATCTTTTATTTATTTTCTTTCCTTTTCTCTCATTGTTTTGTTGTTAAAATATATTTCTTTTATATGTATTTTTTAGTGCATTTAATTGTGAATGTTCGACGACGCACAAGAAAAGTAGAACGAACGAACGAACAAACGAGAACTGGTAGTTATTCGAATCATTCGCGCACAGAGAGAATTTGCATTCGCCTGATCGCACAAGAAGCATTTTCGTTTAATCGAACGTATTAAATCTTCAGAGAGCGATGCTGCCGCTTATTTCTGCGCCAAGCACATATATTTCTCATTTAAATAGATTATTAAAAAATTCATTTGCACGGTCCATCATTTCATTGCACGTGATGTACCTACGAACTCGTTTTTCCTACTTTCTTTTTCTTTTTTCCTTCCTGATATTCGAATTTCACGTGCTTCTCACTTTTTCTTCTTCTTCTTTTCTAGATCATTACGACCTAATAATTTTCTAGATCTAAATTATGTTTTATCGGTATTTAATTAATAAAAGTTAAACGACAAAAAAACAAAAACAAAAAGAAACAAAGTGTATAAAATAAATCAATGGTGGTTTTACATAGGTAATTTTCATTTTCATGTTAGAATATTAAGAATATTATAAGAATTTTATATTCCATCCTTTTTTCTTTTATAATATTGTCCTCCGTAATTTTATCCGTTAACGATACCAGTAGATTATTATCAAAGATATGTTTGATCATTTACAGTGTCGAATAGCCAATTCGTAATCTTTCACGAGTACAGACGCAGGAATTTCCAATCAACTATTCAAATTCAACGTTACATTAGTTTCTTCTTACGTACTTCCATTCGCATGATTACTCTACCTGCATCTAAATAGCAGCCTACGTCTACATATGATGTTACTCTAAAATGCGCACGAATGTGCTCCTTTTTTTCTTTTTTAACAAACTTTACCCAAAAAAAAATAAGAAAAAAAGTCTCTTTGCATTTACGGATTCAACATAAATGTAAAAAGATTTTCTCGAACGAATAAAATGATTTTTATTTACCATAAATAGGGAAACACAATTTTCCTAAAGACACGTTTTACTTGCATATTCATCATGTTCTCTTTCTTTCTCTTTCTCTCGGTCTCTCTCATTGATTCATTCACAAACTCAGTGAACAGCTCTTCAAGTTGAATCATAGAACAACGCCTTCTTGTGCTTGAGTTAGTCCGCAAAGGAGATACTGCGTACAGAGTTACCTAGACGATGGAAAAGCTTTAGTGTTGGTAGATAGAGAAGGAGAAGTTAGTAGTGGAAAGTATAAGAAGGAAGGGTATAGTAACTGTGTTTCTGTGTGCATGTGTATGTGTAATAGTGGTATTAGTTCAAAAGTTAGGCATCTCTTCTCCTTGGTAAGCCCCACAGGCCGTGCCGAAGATCAAAAGAT
>JACGTP010000499.1:0-29439 GCA_023678845.1 Mischocyttarus mexicanus
TTATCCGAGTTATATTTGCTTTTCTCTTTTTACGACTTACCATATTTGACTTACTTACTACACTGTGACTTATTTTTGAACAGCTGTTATCTATTTCTAATGATAGATTTTTATTAATTTTTTAATATTCAGATAATTAATAAATATATTTATGTATATATCGATTATATTCGTGTAAGGGGGTAAACAAAATAAAAAATATAATATTTCGGTCAATATTTAACTCTAGTATACTTGGAAAGATTTACTTGCATTGTTTGCGATCATTAAAAAAGATCTTTCGATTGGAAGGTAGAAAAAGGAAACATTTGATAAAAGAGGGTGGTAGTGGTTTCAGAGATGAAAGAACGTAAATATTTGTCAAGGAACAATTAATTATTCGAAGATGGTAAGGAGTTTTATCACTATATCTTAGCATAGCAAAAGAGAACGGTAGTTGGCTATGTCCAAGTAAAAAAAGGTAACCAAACTCGCCAATGTCAAAATACTTCCATCGATAGAGGGTGGTTTTAGCGAGAATAAGAGGAACAGAAAAAGAGAGAGAAAGGTAATGGATCGGAGGGAGATGAACGATCGGACAAACGACGCCGCATTCGTTGTCTGATCTTGGAGATTGCTTTATTTGAGAAGCGGTTTTAAGTTAAGCACGGTGCACGAAGAAGAGTAGCTTGGAAACTTTCAACGAATACCTTAACGTCGTCGTCGTCGTCGTCGTTGTCGTCTCTTCTCGTCTCGGAAAGAAGAAGAAAAAAAAAGGGAGGGAGGAAGAGAGGGAGGATTCCGGGCATTAAGGCGTAACGCATTAAGCATCGGAATAATGTTATCTCTTGCTCGGGATCAAGCGATAAATATAATCGGGGGTTCCGTTGAAATTTGTCGGTGGCGCGTATTCAACAGGAATCTCTACCCCCATCGCTGCACCTGTGTGTTCATTCGTTCGGTTATTCGTTCGTTCGTTTATTTGTTTGTTTGTTTGTCTCTCTGTCCTGTGTATATATCTTTTCTCCATATTTCTTATTCACTTCTTTAAGGAACGTCGGGATGTGTTTTGGGACTTATCGGGTGAAGTCGATCGCTAAATTTCCTATCTCACTTCGCCAATAGAATTTTCTCTTTTTTTTATCAATGAAACAAGGTATTTCGAAATTTTTTTCAGACGTTTTATATATTTACCCGAAGAAATTATATATACAGGGGTAGAGATAAATAATTATTTTATAGAACAATCGAATAACATTTATTTCAAATAATATAGTTTTGTATTAGGAAACGGTTTTTATTCTATTCCAACTGTCAGGCAAAAGTTTCGTTTCACGGTAAACGAGAAACAGACAAATCTCTAACGGGAAAGAATTGAAAAAAATACAAAAGTAAAAATAAAAAAAATAAAAAATGTAAAGAAGGGGATGAACGAAACGGTGCACGTCCACTTATACGTTCGGGCAGAGTATTACAAAGAGACCGGATTCGGTGAACATATAAATCAGTCCGAGTTCCGAAGAGGACGTACAACATGCCGCTATTCTCTCGCGCGACAAACTCGCGCAGAACTTGCAGGAGAATATATATATATCTTTCTCTCTTTCTCTCTTTGCTTTTTGTTTTATTTCTTTTTTCATTCTCGGTAAGATCGATCGTTCAATTTGAAGCTCACGGCTGTGGGTTCGTCGCTAGGCAGGGTGGTCTGTCCAATATTCCTGTCGAATCTTTGACGGGCACATCGAATAGTCCCCGCTTTATCGGAATAACCAAGTTTGAACCTTTGAAGTCGAGTGTACTACCTACTACGAAATGTTTTTTTTTTTTCTTCCGATTAGTTGTAAAATCTTTAAATATAGTGAAAATATATATATATATGTATGTGTGTATTTGTACATAGATCTTCTTAAAATTAGTTATCATTTCGTTAATACGTAGTTGTATCATAAATATTCATCAATGATTTACAGTATATAATATACGGAATATCCAAGGATAATTATATTCTTCTATCGGTGTTATAACAAATTTTACACTTTACTTGAAAAATTCCTTTAAGAGAAACACAGAGTGAAATAGAGGTAAATAGGAAAATAACAGCAGTAGTTTCATCTAAAAGCAGAATACGAACGACTTCCCGCGTAGTAACTCATTCGGATGGTAATTTTCAATGCTTTTCAAAATTACGGTATATACCCCTATCATTTAGTTTTAATTTATATCTACTTGTCGTGTGTAGGAAAATTTACTCATTTACTTCCTAGCGCAATAAATTTTATCGATACCGTTATCATCGTTTTACCGATGCATATATCTCTATTAATAACAATAATAACAATAATAATCAAAAATAAAGACAGAAATTACGATTACATTAAATATTGTTATCTAAATTACAATGTTAGATGATATCATCATCATCATCATCATCTCGAGTTTATAATTCGAAATCATTACAGTTTTACAGATGCATCTCTAATAATAATAAAAAAAATAATTATAATTATATTAAATATTAAATTACAATAAATGCGATGATATTATTCTCTCGAGTTTGTAATAAGAAATCAATTTGTGACGAGTTTGTAAAAAAAATAAAAAGAATTTATAAAATTAACTTCGATCTTAGGTATCCTAAAACCTTGATTAGATAGAAAGAGTAGTAGGAAGGAGGGAGGGGTTTGGATCGAAAAATATCGGCTCGATATAATTCGGCGGTAAGATCGTGTTACGAAAGATCGGTCCGAAATTTTGTTAGACGAGGAGACCGTAGTAAGAGCTTTGTAGATTCGCCTAAGCGAAGATAGATACTAATGATACTTCGTAAATTTGAATATCTTGAGAAAAAGAGTGATCTTCTTTTTCTTTTGGCGAAAGGATATAGAAAGAGCAAGTGAAAAAGGAGTCATCGTCATCATCGTTGTAGGAAGAGAAGAGAAGAAAAGAGAAGAAGGCTGCAGGTTCTCAAATTGCGAGGAAACCGGGCACCAAAGTGTCGCGCTGGTTTCATATGACGTTAGGACCACCGATGACGATGACTATGTTCCCCCTTTCCTCCTTTGACCGATAATAATACAACAAAAAAACCCTTAAAATTTGTTCTCTAATATTCATTAAAACAATATCCGCCAATTTGTTTCTCCAAATTTTTGTCTGATCATGTTCTCCCGACTCTTTTACTTCTCTGTAAAAATTGATTTGGAAAAATAATAAAACAAGGTACGGGATGAAGGAGAAAAGAATATTTTTGTTTATAAACCATATAAAAAATAATGGATTTATCTGCAAACAGGTTTTATTCCACAAAATATAAAAAAATATCACTTTGTTCATCTTTGTCATTTATCTCGATTACAATAAATTATATGCAACGGCTATATGATACAACGCTTAATTATTATTACTACTAATTTTATTATTATTATTTATTATTTATTATTATTATTATCTATCGCTTAATTAATAAGACTATAATACAAAATATACAAGTTATCGGTGGGGGGCGATTATATGTACAAAGAATATCGATTGATTATTTTTAGAAAAATTCACAAATGATTTTTCTTATACTTGAATCTCGTATCCAAATATAATAATGAGTTTGTTAGAAAAAAAAAATAATAATAATACTGATTAATTTTTGTTTATCCACGAAAATCGAATCGATTTATTCGATTGATTTTATAAATTATAAAATCTGTTAAGAAGGACTCTATAAAAGAGGGCTTAAGAGATAAAACAATTTCTTTTTCAATCCTAATCGTTATTGTAAAAGATCGTAAAGTGCGGTAATGTAAGATTGTGCCATTTGAAGTGTCTCGTATTTAGATAACTGTCTATCGTTTCCAAGGGATGGTAAATAAGCTCTCAACCTGTCGAAAGCTTTGTTAAGGTTTTGCATTCTTCTTCTTTCCCTGGCATTGGCAGCCAATCTTCGTTTCCTAACCGTTGTTGAACTGACGTATTTGCCACGTCTTCTCGCGTCACGTCCGGATGATGAATTAGGATTACCAGCCGAATCGGTACAGTCGCTCAATTCTTCGTCGTCCTCGCTATCGGCATCCATAGTACGATCCGAAAGACTACTCGAATTGCTGACGACACTTCCGCGACACGATTGAGCCTTATCTTGTTCGATATCCCCATCGGCATCCACGTCTAATTCTTCTCCAAGGTCAACGGTATCCAATCGCGATGATCGAGTTTTTCCAACAACGATACTACTGCAATCGACGTTACAATTATTTATTCTCTTATCCGTTTGATATTTTTGATCTTCCGTTGCAGCGGACAATAAATGATAAGAGGGAGCACCACCGATTACATTTGTCTCTGATTCCGAAGAAAGTGTCGTAGCAGGACTGACTGATCTCAAACTGGTCGTAGGACTCGGTGTATGCCAATCGTCGTTTCTGTAACTTTCGTATATTACGCAACGTGGTACAGTCAAGGTGCTAACTGGAGGCAACCCTGACTTCGTTTTGCCGGTGTAACTCGTGTAACTCGGTAATTCCAAGTAAGTACAAGGTCCAACTTTGTTATCTCTGGGTGGATACATATAACCATAACGAAACATCTCTTGTAGTTCCATCGCACGTGAATCAGTATAGTGAAATACACTTAATCGAAAAATGCTCTCCCTTCTTCTCCTTCTTCTTCTTATGTTCGATCTTAATTGGTTTTCACTATCTCTAAATATATTTTATCGTTTTAATCAAATTCTATTAGATCTAATTTAGAGATAGAAGAACGTTTTTTAAATATATTCTTCTTTTTATTGATTGTTTTTATATTATCACTATTGGAATATGATTAATAATACCATACGCGAGAATCAGAATACACTATATTATTTTCCGATTAGTTTTGAAAACGCGTACACACACGGTGCTGCCGAGTCGGTTCCCGGAGTGATTCTGAAGTCCGGTTTAACCGCGCTGGAGACTTTATGCGTTCGAGGAGCAGGCACCCTCGAGGAGCACGTGCCGCGGAACCAATCGGAGACCGTCCAACATTACCACCACGTTTTTAGTGAGCTCTTCTTAAGCGGGGACCCGGGCCCGGTGCGCGTCCGGGTACCGCAACAGGTTGCCCGGCGCCTACAATGCGGCTACGCAAGAAGGGATGAGAAAGAAAGAACGATCCGATAGGCAGTGTAACCTTTGGCTGCTTTCGTTCTCTGGGAAAGTCTCTCTCTCACACACGCATGCACACGCACACACACGCACACATACAAACACTCTCTCATCCACCCCCTTCTCCTTCCACTTTTTCTGTGTTAGGGAACCATCTCTCCTTCGGAATCTTCTTCGTTACTCGTTGCATAGATCGTGTGACTCTCGATGAAATTCTTCGCGTGAAATTCTCACGGTCTACCGATCGATCGATCAAATTATTTTATTAATGTCTCAAGATAAAATTATAAAAATATATTTGTTATTAATAATAAAGAAAATAAAACCTATCGATATTATCGTTGAATCGATATCATTTTTACAACACCATCGATTGACTTTTTTCTATCACCGATTTGTCGGTTAAAAATTTCTTTAAAAAAAAAAAAAAAGAAACGTAATTGAAAAATTGACAATGGATCGATCGTATTATCCATCGTTATTTAACGATTTCTGGTAGCATAAGATAAGGAAAAAACGATAGTGGGTGCCAGAGTAAATCGGTTGAAATCTGCCTCCGAAGAATTTCGGTGCTCGCAGTCTGGGGACGACCAAGACCCAAAAGGCACATTGGGGTCCATCTTTCTCTTTATCTCACTCTCTCAGTTGTTCAGTTGAGCTCAAATGGACAAAACGAGGATCGTATCTTGGCTACGAAAGAAGGGTGCAAATACCTTAAGGGCGTAAGGTCCAGTTACATCTTTACTCGCTCAATTAGCGAAAACAGGTAGGATAAAGTTTGCGGCGAGCACGAAGGTGGTCCCGAAGGCAACCCGATCTCTCTGTCATTCTCCCCTTTAGAGAAAGAGAGAGAGAGGAAAGGGGGTTGGGAGGGAGACAGGGCCGTCTTGTATTTCGAGATCGTCCGAACGCCGTCCTAAAATTCTTCCTAAGTAGCGGAACGATAATCCTCTCTACTTAAAAACCTTTCGTACTCTTCTTCTTCGTACATCTTCAGTGACTACAGCAACATAGCAAGGAGCAACAGCTACAAGGAGCTTCCCTACGAAAAGCTTCCATGCGATTTGTCCACGATAACTGTGTTCCTTTCTTTCAACCATCCCCCCGTCCCGTTACTCCCTACTTTTTTTATTATTATATTTATTTTCTTCTTTTATTCGTACACCTTTCTTCGCAAACTTCTTGCAACTCTTCCTTGTACCTTGTCGACTTGGAAATAAGTAAACCGATACCTTACGGATGATGGTGGTGGTGGTAAGATACGAGCTTCTTAAGTGAACAAAATGAGTTGGTCAATTTAACGGAGTTCATTTTCTCATAGATTCTCGTCGCGAACCTCTCTCTATCTTTTTCTTTCTAACTCTCGCGAGAATGAGTGGAGATCTATCTTTCTGCTTGGACAGGCGTGATACGAAAATCTATCGGTTTCATTTAATATCATCTAGTTTTTTGGGGAATGGAATCGTGCCCGGAACCAATAATTAGGACCACAAGACGTAAAAGTCCAACCGCTTGCCCTTGCCCCCTATAGCCATAACTTCACCCACCTTTCTCATCTACCTGACTGCTATTCTTCCAGACCTAAAACACATTCGCTCAACCCGCTCCGTTCTGACGTACCATCGATTTAGTTCGCTCGAATTTTCATCCAGAATAAGAACCGGACATTTTCAACATCAACCATCTCTAACTAACAATAATAATAATAATAGTAACAACAAATATAGATTTTGTTTCGTAACAAAATCTTTCTGCAAGCCTACAAGAATATGATTAACAATTGTAAGATTACAATATTTATTTTCATAGCGAGATATTGTCGGTAAATCTCATAATTTAATCAGCAAACGTTTGTCAAATTTGACAAAGAGTAAGTGCGCGTTGGTAGGAAAAAAAATTAAGACTTTCTTGAATTTCGGTTTAAATTGCGATGAGAAAGGAAAGAAGGAAGGAAGGAAGGAAGGAAGGAAAGGAACCTTGCAATACGAGAGAGAAAGAGCGAGATGAAAAGATGGTGGAAGAGAAAAGGATGAGAAGGTTAACTGTTGGAAGTGGATTCGAACCGAGGTGGGTCCAGGCACGGTGATACGCCCTGGGCGTGAGTCCAGTAATTAAATACAAAGTGAACTCATTTGTAGAGCTCGGTGGCAAATAACATGTTAGACGCCAAGTAGAAGCTAATTTATGAGTACGTTGGTATGACGCACTAGTATACCCTTAGGCCCTCCACGAAGTCAATCGTTGCCATTTATACCTTTATAAAAGGTAATAATCTCTACATTATGTGTCCATGAATATGCATTGTGTAAGTCAATAGAGATGTAATGGCCCAACTCGTGTAAAAATTCTAAATCAGTATGGACTGACTGCTGGGAATTTCGTAGAATTAACATTTATTTCTACTTTACTCTTTAGTTTCCATTTCTCAACTCCTCCTCCTCCTCCTCCTCTTTATTTTCCTGCATTCGATCTTCCTTCGCTTGACGAATTTACCCATCTCATCAATAATTCATCAAGACGGAACATGCCGATATGGCCCTGAAATACGTGATTTTGAAAAAAAAACACACACACACACAGAACAGAGACACACGAGCCATGTCTGACCAAAGAGAGATCAAGGGGAATAAGATCAATAGTTCTTAATCGAATAAGGGTTCTCGATCCTTTGACGATAAACATTTTTCTAAGAACCAGTATACATCTGATAATAAGATTCTCGTCAGTTAATAAATATATCTTTTTTTTATAATATTAATGTTAATGGTATTAAACTGAAGTTTATTTTTTTCAAACCAATGGGTCATACACATTTCGATGAAATAAATTTTCGAATAAATTTCGTGTCTATCTAACTAATCGTAAGATAGGAGGAAAACTAGACTAGGTGTGGTGTTGTTTGACACGAGAACAAACTAATTCCTCTCAGTCAGTCAGTCTCCTCATTCGAGGAGTTATAGTTTCATCCTTGCCGTGTCTAGTGTCGTGTCAGACGAATGAAGAATAAGAAGAAGAGGATTAGAAAAGAACTTTTGGAGAGAGAGGAGAGCGCCTGTTAAGGTGAATGCGTGCCGCTCTTGATTCTCGGAATAAAATTATCGCATTATCCGGTTCCGCTTTGAAATTCCTCATTTTGTCGTCCCTTAAAGGTGGTGTGCGGTTTGCCGTCGCGGGAGCCATCGTTATACGTTGTTAAAGATCAACAAGCGTGCTACTATGCGATGTTTTCGAATTATCTTTCATCGAAAATGGGAAGAAGAAGAAGAAGCAAGAAGCAAGAAGCAAGAAGTAAGAAGTAAGATGAAGAAGAAGAAGATCAAGGAAGAAACGAAGAAGAACGAAGAAGCTTAGGGTCAGTTTGCGTTTTCCAAGTTTCTTCTGTCCGTGTTTTGTCGGTGATGTGAACCTACTAATAACGGCACGTATAGTAAACAATAAACTGGGAGAGACTCTTACAACCAATCGAGATTGATAAATAACAGAGAAGAGCAAAAATGGGAATCTTATTTTCGGCACGAGATACGTCAGAAAAAAGGTGTCTAGGGTGGTTCGTTTTTGGGAACAATATATACTACACACCCAGTCAGTCTCGCGAATTTTCGACGTGTCGTTTCTAACTGCTACATGTGTATCCTTACTCTGCGTGTTCTACACGAACCATAGTTGTTAGCCTAACTATGATAATAATGAACACTTTCCGACAGGTGGAGATATATTTCGCGACTATCTCGTGAAAAAAAAAAGTAAAAAAAATAAAAAACTGGGTTTTCTAAAGTGTTCCCTTCTTAAGTGGGGTTGCTTATTTTTGGATAATTATTAAAGTTAGATATATTTTACTCGTTATCTATTTAACGAGACAAAAATTTGTTGAATCTAACGCGTCACTGGGATCTCATTAGGTAATTCGCTAATTGTCACGATTATTAAATTTACTCAAATTATTTTCTCAAAATCTCCCATACACATCTCGTAATGACATATGATGAACCGTTCAGTGCACAAATCGATTCATTCTATTTTTTGAAAAATTATCTTACCAAACCATGCCTCAATATTTCATCATAAAAAGTCAATCTTGTGGTTTAAGAAATAAAGGCACACGCGTTATTTGAAATCATTAAAAAGCAAACACAAATAAGTTTAAGAAACAACAAATCGTTAGTCGGTTTATAGGGGGTGGTCGATTCGTAAGAGAAAAAGTCGTAACCTCTTTTAAAGTAGTATACCTAGTTTCTAAACCTGGTGCGTTTCTCCATTTCCCTGAAAGCTTCGGACTATTAGCGATTACGCTCAAAAATAACCTGAAAACGACGTATCGGTATATGTTCAAATCACTAGGCGGCAAACATGATGCGAATGGTAGAACTAGGATGGACGATGGGAGAAAAAAAAAGGAAAGAAAATAGTTTTAACCGTGAAATAAAGTTATTGTCCATAATCGGTCGTCCTAGCTGGAAAAGAGGCGCCGCCAACTGGGTGGATATTCACTTTGGTGGTCACCACCGGACGTGCTTAAATTTGGAGACACGAATTTACCTCAATTTCTGATAATATATACTTCTACCATTTTTAAACAGCTACCCTAAAACCTTGTCTTTCTTTCTTTTTTTCCAAAGAATCATCTATACTTTCCTAGTTCACGGAAATATTTTTCTAATGAAAGAAGATAAAAAAAGGAGAAAAAAAAGATTTTAATAATATTCACCAATATATTTAATAACAATCGCTATATATATACATGTAACGAAATATTGTTAGTGATGGCTATATTTTGTTAGTTAGATGCGCATGCGCGTTGATGAGTAAGACAGAATATATAAAATCAGGTAGCAATATAAGGACGGTTAGTAAGACATAAAATTCGACTTGTGAAACCGTTCATAAAAACATTTAAGAAAGAGTGAAATATTAGCTGTAAATGATGTTTCTCTTATTTGCAGGTAAAGTAAACCAATGTAAACCCAAATTATACATTTTTCTAATTCTATTTAAACATTAGATACATTGTTTTATATTTTAATTATTTAATATTTTTATTTCTATTTTTAATTTTATAATATTTTTTTAACGAATGCTCCAATTAATAATATTTCAATAAATAATCTCGCATCATGCAATTACCTTGCATGACACATTACAATGAGTTTAAAGAAAAGTATAATTTCAAAAAAAAAAAGATAAAATTAATAGTAACAAGCGATATTTCATTTACCAAGAAACAAAAGGAGAAATCAATTATGATAATAAGCTTTTTATTTGTATTTTTCAAACAAAAGGAAGTGGGATCGATTTACGCGCGACGCGTGGCCCACGCAAAGCCAAGGTGATTTAAAAGATTAGGAAAAAAAAAAAAAGAATCTAATTGTAAGATGAAAAGAAAAAAAGAGAAGGTTCAGGATCATTACGGATATAATATATGTATTGTAATATAGTAACGATAGTCTTTGGTTAGAACCGTATAAGGTAGTAGTCGTAATTAACTTAACCCTAATAGAGCGTTTAGCGTGGGTTAAATTTGGAGGGGTAGGTCCATTGTATTAGCATAAATCATGGAGTCAAATTCCGGACGATGGGAAGACGTAGAAGTAGTTTATCATAGTTTAGAAATGAACGGGCTTTTTTTTACCGCTCGAATACAAACGTCTCTCGTTATTACGATAGTGCTCGAAGTCAAATGAGTTTTCCAACATGTTCTGAAACCGGCGTTAAAGTCTCCGACGTGACTGCTTATAATCAAAGAACGGTTTATACTCGATAGCGTTAACGTGGCATAATTTACACATTAATCATAATATTTATTACAACGATTTAATTAAATGTGTTTTATTTCACTTTTTAATAAATAAATATTATATAAATAATAAATTAATTATAAATAAATTATTATATATATTATAAATAAATTTATTATTTATATAATATTAATTAAGTTAAAATAATAAAAAATTACTGCAAAGGATTTTTCAAATCGTATTATTTTCGATATTAAAAATAAGAATTTTTCAAAATTCTGAGAATAGAGTTAAATTCGATAAAAGATTATTTTCATTTTTTTTGTTTTATTTTTTCTTACAAGTAGTAGAGTATAATCGATAAGAAAGCATATTAAAACGTTAACCATAAAATTGTTATACTCTGGGAATGTTATCGATCTCGAAATAGCGTGCAACAGGATACGACGATGACTGATGCTGCTTAATATTCAATATATAACGCAAAAATTGAATATAACGTTACAGGTCGTTGATTGTTCACGAATTCTGCATGCAAAATTTAATGCTCGTCCATGCAACTTGTGTGGTCTCGTATAATATATTATACGAAGAACTTTCGTTCGTTCGTTCGTTCGTTCCTTCGTTTGAACCTTAATCTTGTGAAAGAACAAAACGAATTGCAAAACAAGTAGCACGAAAAAGTTAATAAAAAAAAATATATATATATATATATATTTAAAAATATTCTCCCTCCTCTTATTTCAAAAATTCGCCGTGCGTCATTGAGAAAACAACAAAATTTCATATACTGTGAGAAAAAGATCAACTCGTATAGTTTCCCCGCCCCCATTAAAAATGTTTTCTAATAGATCGTATGTATGGGTGTGTACACGACAGAAAAAATAAAATAAGGGGGTTGAAAAAGATTTAAAAAATGAAAAATAATGTTTGTCGAAATTTGGACCGGTCAATCGGTTGTTAATACTTCCCGGACACGATAAAAAAAAAAAGGTTATACCGGAAAAAGGGTTTCAAATCGGGAAACGCAAAAGGTCGTATCTCAGGATTCCTAGGTTCTATCCCCACGAAGATGATGGTAACTTTTGCCGAAACCCATAAAAACGCCCATCGTTTTCTGATTAACGTCGCTTTAACTTAACGCAGAATTTTTCTTTTTTTTTTCTTTTCGTTTCATTGGAGAAATAATTAAAAGGATACTACCTACCAACAAGTTTCTTTTATTTCGGTTTTTCTAAAGTAGATATTTTTTAAATTTTCTTTTCTTATTGTATTAATCAAAATCTCAAGGGAAGAGTAGTTAACGTATAAGTATACTTATATAAACTGTTGATAAAAAAAAAAAAGGAATAAACTTCTAGAAGGATAACTTGTGTTAAGCGTGACAGATCTTATTTGTCGAGTTTCAAATACATCATCCTCTTACTCAGATCGGTAAGTAGAAAATGACTCTGATCAGCAACAAAGACAGGATAAACGTTAACTAAACGTTATAAACGGTCCTATCAAACGACACAATGAAATAACAGCTAACTCGCACGAATTTTTGGTAAAGAAGAAATAATTTCTTGTATTATTTTCTCATTGGGACAAAAAAAAAAACGTCCGAGAGTAATCAGCAATTTTCTGACTGTCCATAGAAATGCTAACGCACCTTAGAAACTATCAAAGAAACCGCTTTTCAAGCAATGAACTAACCCTCCGAATGGGAAGGTTACGTTCTATAGCTGAAGCTCGCGTGCCGAACCCTGAAGCTTGTTGATCCGCGGCATGAGAAAGTATCAAATTAGTATTATAACGTTTTTACCGTACCACTTGGTTTGTTTCTTTCCTTCCTTCTTTCTTTCTTTCTTTCTTTCATCTTCTCCCCTTATTTTCCTCCCTAAGGAATTCGAAGAACCGACGAGGAATCTAGAAACAAATTATGTGTTAAAAACTGATATATACACGAGTTGTGATGTCCTACGATATAAACGCTTATGTTTTTGTTTTTAATTATAAATTATATTATAACAACATTATTATTTCATTTAGATGAAATGTTATAAGGATCGATTAAAAAAAAAATCATATCGTGAAAATCTTTATCCTTTTGTTCAGATATAAACATCCAACTCTTTTTTTACATAGTCTTTTTACATGGTTCACCAATATATTTTTGTAGACGAATTTTTTCTTCTAATAATATATCAGATTGCTAATCGGAAGCTCGTTACTCTCGAATAAAGAACATGTATATATAATTTGTCAATTATCACTTGGTGTGTGTGGTTCCATGGGGCGTCTACAATTTGCGCACAAGCCGCAACATTTTATTAGCATAATCTTAGAAAACGTCAAGTGTTCGTACCACTGCTCTCTCTTGCCGCCATTTTATAATAACAGGTGAGGTTTGATTGTTTGGAATTAAAGTATCGCCCGGGGTCAACACGAACATGGTGAAAATCGATTATCGATAACCTAGTAGCCGAATAAATGAACGAACGAACGAACGAACGAACGTCTGCACGTAAAAATCATAATAATCTATAGCTTCCACACCGCGTATTTTTCGATAGCGAGAAGAAAAAAAAAAGTAATTTATTACTGCGTTTAACATTATCGCGTTTAATTACGCGAATATAATTCTTAACCAATATTTATTTCAATAATCGAACTATAAGACACATTCAGTTTGTTCATCATCGAAAAAAGAACCTCCCGTCTTTAAAAAAAAAGACAAAACTACTATCCCCTGCAGGGAGAGACTCTTTAAAAATCTTTCCTTCGGCGTATTACCATAATTGCCGAAACAGGCAACAGATTAGGAAACAAGTCGAAACGATTTACGCCTTACATAAACACGCGTTAAATTATCTACAAACAGCAACAACAAAAATACCCTAAATTCGAAACGTTATCGTAGTCGCGAACGAAACAAAGAAGATTTTACTAAACCTGCTATTATTATTAAAAAAAAAGTAAAAAAGAAACCACCATACTAATGTTCCTGTATTTCAATTTTCAAAAATCATACAATTTTATTCCCCGTTAAACGTTTAAATACAAAATTAAAGAATATTTAAAATTTCACTTCTCACACGTGGCGTCAAGTGGTGGTTTCACGTGGTGGCTTCGTTCGAATCAACTTCGATCAAATTTTCTCCACGTCGATCAAAGAAGAAAAATAAAAAAAAGAGGATCAAAGACACGGAAGATGACAGGCAGAACACGAGTGTGAAGTAGTGGTGGAGGGGGAGATAGCAAGGGGAAGGGGGAGGGATAAAAGAATAAGAGAGAAAGAGAAGGTGGGAGTGGGACAAAAGGTGTGTGCCGTAGCTCGCGTGTTCTCAAAGCGTGACCAAAGAGGAAGGAAGGAAGCAAGGAAGGAAAGAAGGAAGAAAGGAAGGAAAGAAGGAAGAAAGGAAGGAAGGAAGGAAGGAAGAAGAAGAAGAAGAGTCCGACGGTTATTCGGTCGAAGGAGAAGGAACGATCGGAAGCAAGTTAAGGGCGGGGAATCGGAATCGAGGACTGGCAGCACGCGCCAGCCACACGCCTCGAGTCCTACGGCCGGTTGAGGCCGCCCTTCTTCTTCCTCTTCTTCTCCTTCTTCGTCCTCTCTTCGTCGTCGTCGTCGTCCCACCACCTCCTCCTCCCCCTTCTATTGCTCCTGTTCCTTCTGCTCCTTCTGCTGTACCCTCCACCGTTCTTCGTTCTTCCTCGCGAACGTGTACACCTGGGACAGTTGGCAGGCGAGAGACAAGAGTCCGAATCGTCTACTAGACCGTGTCTTCTTTTCCTTCGGTTCTTAACCAAGAGAAATGACGAAGAAAGAATAAAGTAAAAGGGGAAAGGTAGAGAGTATAAAAATGAGATGGATATAGTAACGTGTACAAATGGATATAACAAAATTTGTAGAATTTGTAGGATTTAAAATGTTATCCGCAAAATAAAGAAAGTAAGTTGGATGGTAAGTGAAGGGTTTTCTCTTTAATCGTCATAACCAACAGCATAACCCTTTCTAAATTGTCCACATGTTATCGTATTTCCACCCACGTGAATTTGATTGAAACACTTTTTTTTTCTTGACTTGACTGACTTCTTCAAACATACCTAGACACCCGTACGAAAAGAAATGATGAACAAAAAACGTAGAGAATAAGGATGAGATAGATGAAGTAAAAAATTACCATCGAAATAAAGGTGCCAAAGAAAAAGAAAGATATTTTTCTAATCGTCGAAACCTAATCATCGAACCTGATCGTTGTACCAACACCATACACAACCTATAAAATTATCATCAGATTATAGTATTTCCACCCACGTGCGTCTCATCGAAACTCTTTTATTTTTTTCTCTTTCTATCTTTTTCTTTCCTAACCGACTGACTTCTTCAAACTCACCTAAGTTCGTATCGAGAGAAATGACGAAAAAAGAGGAAATAAAGTAGAGAAAGATAATGAGATAGAAGAGTGAATGTAAGAATTGAAAAAGTTAGTCGTGAAATAAAGGTGCCAAAGAAAAAGAAAGTAAGAAAGAAAGAGAAAGACTTTTAATCTAATCGTCGAACCTAATCATCGAACCTAATCGTCAAACCTAATCGTAAAACATAATCGTCGTACCCAACATCATAGCCTACAAAATGATCCTCATATTATCGTATTTCTTTTCCTCTTTTCTTGATTTGACTGATTTCTTCAAAACTTTGACTACCGACTTGAAGAAAGAAAAGAAACGTATTTTACGTATGTACGTAACATAAAGACGTTAATGGCGGAAAGGAAGTCGCCGCGAAGAAGAAGAAGAAGAAGAAGAAGAAGAAGAAGTTTCGGTAGATACCTGATTTCCTTGGACGGTAGTTTGCCCGGTCGGTAGATTAAACCCCTCCTCGAGGGAGAAGCGGGTGCAGCCTGCTGCTAGCCGTATGCTCTCCATATGGCCCGGTCCTCCCTCAAAAAAGCAACCCGTGCAGCTCGAGCTCGCGAGTGCGCCTCTTACATTCACCCTCTCTCGCTTATTAGACTACCTTTTGAATCCTTTTGTGACACCCCCGTTCAGATAGGTTACTTTCTTTTATAAAGAAGTCGCCAAGATCTAAACGTTTCTCCATTGATCTATTTTCTATAGAAAAATAAATTAACCTACCCTTTTCGATAATTTCTAATTACTTTTATATAGAATCTTATCTTATCTTACTTACAAATAATTATTAACAATTTATTATTAATTTTTGCAGCTTAATAATATGTTCAAAATTTAAGAAAAAACTATAAGAAAAATAATTGCACCTAACAGTTCAGTTATTTTTATTTTTATTTATTTATTTTATGGGATAAAACCGATTGATACAAAGTTAAATAAACGAAGTTGGAAAGATAAAATAAATCAAAGATTATTACAGATAATTAAGACAGTATCTTCCTAATTCCTAGATGATACAGATTGTTCGATTTATTTAGGTTTATTCGTCAAAGTTTGAAAATGAAATTGTAATTAATGAGATAATAAATTTGTTAAATGTTCTCACGAAAATTATGCGATAAAGGCAGGGGCTAAAACCGCCGTGCGAAATAGGCGGAGAGAGAAAAGAGAAAGAGAGGGAGAAAAATTCGGAGATAGCAAGAGAAGCGAAAATATATCAGGAGCCGCCCATTTCCGGAGGCTGGAACGGGAATTACATCGAACACCTTCGGTATCATGGCACAAAGCCATGTTTGTTGGTTTACTCTTACGGCTAACTACGCATTTATCCTGCTCGATCTGGCATTCTGTCGTAAATTGGGCAACGGCCATAAATTCGACAAGCCGTCGGCCAATTTCGTTTAAACGCAACAAACAACCGTGCTCTTCCGTATGGGAAACAGGAATCAAGTTAACGGTCCTACTACTTTCCAGATCCTTTTTATCGATCTCCATACAAAAGAAAACGAAGTCATTTCGTCAGATTCGATTGAAATTTTACTTTGTCTTTAATTTCTTCTTTTTTCTTCGATAGGAATATTAAAAAGAGATAGTTAAAAAAAATACATACGAATATATGTATATATACAGTCAACCCTCCTATAACGCGGTAAGTGCGTACCGCGTTATATGGAAACCGCGCTATAAGAAATTCGGATTTAACCCTACAAACCAGGCTAATTTGTAGCGCGTTCTATGGAAACCGTCTACCGCGTTGTATGGAAACCGCGCTATAAGAAACTCAGGTTTTAGTACAAATCACATCATTCGTACCGCGTTATATGGAGACCAATAAATACAAAATACCAATAAATACGCGGTACGCACTTACCGCGTTATAGGAGGGTTGTCGCAATTTCAGCTCCGCGTTATATGGAAATCGCGTTCTGCGAGTGCCGCGTTATAGGAGGGTTGACTGTTTTCCTATAACGCGGAACGAATCTACCGCGTTATAGGGGGGATTACTGTATATATACCTAAAACGTATTCCTTCCACAGATGTTTTCATTGGAAAAGAAAAAAATCACTTTTTGGACCTAACTAAAACTATAAACGATTTCTATAAAATCTAATAGCAATATCGGTATCCATAAAAATCTACCCTACCGTTTTTATATCTCACGTATCAAACATATGACATCCTCTTTCCTTAAGGACTAATATCGGGAAACTAAACGGAGAACGAGTTTCCTTTCCGGTACCATATCATCGACCTTATGCGTGTACGAGAAAGACAAAAAAAAAAGAGAGAAAACCTGGATTTTACATTCAAGCAAGTTAGAAATAAAAAAAATAATAAAAAAAACAATACCAAGGAATCGACTTCCGCGTGGAACGTGCGTTTCGCTGTTCTTTTTTGAGATAAATATAAAAAAAGAATATTTAAAAAAAATAGGAAGACAACGAGAAAAAGATGAAAATTTATCCTGTCCCCCGAGTACAAGAAGATCGATGTCTTATCGTCCTTAAGATTCAGATACGACGGCGACATGGTAAAAGGTAAGGAAAGGGGAGATAGGGGGAAATAGAAAACAAAAGAGTGAAGAAATCTTACCGTAAAATTTCCTACCATTTAGGAGGATCAACGGAGACTTATCCGATCCCGATCCCGATTCCGATCCCGATCCTATCCGATCCGATCCGATCCAACGATAGGAAACGAACGCCTATCCTACACGTTGAAATAGGTGCGAAGAAGGTCCTTCGAAAAGGCGACACTCGAAGATCATCTCTTCTTCTCTTTTTCTTCCTTGCCCCTTTTTCTTTCCTTTCTGTCTTTTTTTTTTCTCCTACGCCAAAGATTTACCTGGACTCACTTCATCTGTGGGACAGTTTACAATCAGATTACGAACTAAAAGGAGTGGAAGAAGGGGGAGACTTTGAAAGGAGGAAAAAGAAAAATTTACAGATCCCTACTACATTTTACAGGACCATCGATTTCTACCCGGTACCTTTTGCGATCCGCGGATCCTCCTCCCCACTTTCCTCTTTCGTTCCTTGTGTTTTTTTTTTGTCCTTTTTTCGTCTTGTTTTTTCATCACCCTCTGAAATGTCATACATAGTCAATGAGCGAGGATGAAGTAAACGTATCCTGCTTGTTTCCTTTTAACTTGTTCCTCATTAATAACTTTCCATTTTTTCCACGAAAAGGAAGAAAGAAAAACAAAAAAGGACAGAAACAAGGGATCGGTTTTTTTTCTCTTGTAAGGGCTTAAGAAATGAACTTTGATGATTATCAACAAGTAAAACACGATGTTGTCGTGTCAAGAGTATAATGGATTGAAATATTAAACTCGTTATTTGACTATCCATTGGAATCTTTTACCGTTACTTTTTTTCACATAAGTTTCCTTAGATTAATTGTTCACTATGTTTCTTTACATAGTCTCCACGCTTCGATTATTAATTACTACAAGATTTTGATTTTCTAGATAACGTCATTTTGAAATCATTTCAAATGATTGGTTTATTATTTCATTCAACCAGGTAGAAGATAAGGTTTTTCGAGTTATGCTATTACCATAAATCGTAATTATGAAGTTTTTAATTTAATATCATATCAACAATCGCTCCTATATAGTTGTAGTTAAATAATAAATAATTTTATATATAAATATTATATATAAATATTATTTATTTTAATTGTATAAAATCACAGACTTATTTTACGTTAATTTTCATATCTAGAGTGCTACTAAAACTATCTATTTTACCATATATGTAAAATGATATATATGTATATATAAATGTATGGATAGAAAAAATAATAGATGATATTGTGTGGATTTAAAACGATTAGTAACAATCATTTGATATGCTAATAGAGTAAATTTCCAAAGAATATAACTGCTAGTTTGCTCTAACTAATATTAGTGGGCGTTTGAGGAACCGTGGGCGGGCAACATGGTTTTATCACTCTTTCTTCAGAATCTTTGTCTTATTGCCGATGGTCAAGACCACCCCGTATTTTAAATTTGCCTCAGAGTATCTTCCATAGGGGAAAAACAATACCCCTGTGTATATATATGATATAATACTTCCTATTTTTCTTTATTTTTATAACCGCGTCCATCAAATAAACGATTCTAATGATTATCAATTTAAAAAAATACAAAAAAAAAATGAACCCCCAAAAACCACCTAAAATCCGCGGAAAGGTCGTTAGAATGAAGATATAGTGGATGGTCGTTAAAACTTCTATCATTAGGTTTTTTTTCTTTTTTTCATATTACCCGTGAGATCCATTGGGTTTATATATTTAATAGATGTATCTGGTAGCCTAAGAGATACGCTGATTACGTTAAAATACAAGATAGATTAAGATTTTTCAAGTATATACGTGCTTACCTTGTCTCGCTTAATTAATGCTAATGAACGTAGAAGAACCGAAAACGAAATGAAAAAAAAAAGAAAGAAAAAAAAGGAAGAAATAAAACCCGAAACTGTAGCACGCGTTGTGGGTCTTCCCTCATTAGGAGAAAAATTTCTCAAGTTCTATGTTAACTTGTTTTATACTTCTTGACCACCCACAGTTTTTAATCGCAGAAATTTCTATTTCTTTTCTAATACGATATTAATATGTAACACGTATTCTTAAATGTGTTACAAATTTTTCATTACAACGATAAACAAGATACTCGTTAAATTATTCTTACTAGTCAAATATTTCTTTTATTATTGTTGAAATAAATGTAAAAATCAAAAAAAAAAAGATCGATCTAACAGATCAAGGAGAATAATAAGAAGATATTAATAGTGTCCAAGTATTTAAGATTCTCGAACATTAATTTAAACTTTATCGAAATAAAGAAATCTCTCTACGATAGAATTCTCACAGTCTGAGAACGCAGATTTTTCTCGACAGATAAGTACCTGAGTAGAGATCTATCGCTGGGTTTGAATATATTCGAACTTGGGATACTTAAAAAGTTCGCACGGGAGCTAGGCTCGTTTGATTAAAAAAAAAAAATAAAAATTAAAAAACGATCACAATTTTCTGTCGCTCTTTTGTTTCTTTCTTCGTGCAAAATGGGTGGGGTCAAAAATATTTCTCAAAGAAATAGAAGAAGAAAGAAGAAAGAAGAAAAAAGAAAGAGGTGGGGTGGTATGCAGAGGGATATTCGAAGATGCATCCTCGTCGAAGATTAGTCTCGTCGATGGAGCATCTTATTTTTCAGAAGTTAACCAAGGGGAAGCACAATGCGTGTAATTCGTTAGGTTCTCTTGAGTTACATGCGGACGATTTCACAGCAGTCATTTGCCCTTTTTCTCTAATGAAAAGTGTTACAGAGAACCTTTTTTCCCGTTCTTCGGAGATTGGTTGGTTGATCGTCTCAAAAGAGAGAAAAAGAGAGAGAGAGAGAGAGAGAGAGAGATCGTGTAAAGATAGGCTGGAGCCAACGATGGACCACCCTGGTACCCTGCGATGAGAGGAACCACAATGAAAACGGTGTCCGATGTCTCATCGGGAATGTTGACACCTGTAAAAGAGCACTAATGGTGCCAAGAACATCGGTGGCAATAAAACATCATTCTTGTCTATCGCTAAACCTATTCCAACGCATTACCAACTCATATACGATTAAACTAAATGATATGACGATATTTTTTACTTCTAAACTTTATCCTCTTATATTTGTAGAAAAGAAATATAAAAAAAATATATATATACGATAGCCCGATAAAGTTGTTATATCTTAAACAAAAAGAAAAGAAAAATATATATATCTATCTATCTATCTATTGTCAACAAATCTCTAAGAACCACGAATAGAAAACGAAATGTAAATATGACCGTAGATGAAAAGTAGAAAATGTTTGATCTAACACTCGACCGAGTGAGAGTAACGAACACGATTAAAAAGATGGATGATCTATTCACAATCACAGTGAAGTATAAAAATATTTACGTTTAAAAGGGCACTAAACGAACCCCTCTACCCCACCCCTCATGGACCATCTCCCAGCCCCCTCCCTGCCCGGTTGCCTTTTTTATTTCGACGTAGAAAATATCCAAAGGGTTTTTTACCGGTTGCATTTAAGTTGTCGAACCGATGGATGAAGGGAAGGAAGGGAGGAGGGAAGCTGAACTTGCTTGCTTGTTTCTTCACGTGCCACACGTACGAAACCATTCGTTTTGTAAATCGTTTAGCGTCATACTTTCACGGGTAAGATGATCACGTGCGCATTGAGCCATCAAAACAGATATATTGAGGAAGAGGTAGCAGAACAGTTATTACAGACGAATGGTCTTTCACTCTCTTTCTCGGTTACAAATCAAATAATACTTTACCTTGACCGACAGCCCGAACACATGGCCGCCCCTCAAACAGAAACGAACAACAAGGTGAATGCACGCCCTGTGTCAGTGATATTTAATGTTATTTATTTCTCCTTCTTCTTCTTCTTCTTCTTTTCTTTTTCCATACTCATTTTTGTGGAAAAAGAAAAATATCGTAGATATATATTTCGCGTTATCTCTTTTTAGATAAATATATATGGGAATATTATATTTACGGTACCATTTACTGGTACGTTTGCATTTACACAATACACTCATGTATTTGTATTCTTTGAATATGTTTTATATGACTTTTACCAAAAATTCCTAATTTTTGATAGCTACTATACTCTAAGAGTTCCAGTTTTAGTTTTCTTTACAAATATTAGGTTTTCTATAAATATAGGTGATATTTCAATAAGTTGTTTAACTTTTGTATGATTAATTATAAACAGTACAATAAAAAATGATTAATTTTAATTGACGTGCATCGAAATTTTGTTGTAAATATTATATATCTCTCTTTCTCTTTCTAACATTATAAGATATTACTATATAATGCATGTGCGTGTATATATATAAGTGTTATAGCTAACTAACTACGATTTGATATAAAGCAAACGTCGTATTACGAATCATGTCTGACAACCGAGCAGAAAAAGTGGTAAAAAGATTCGAGAAAGGGAGAAAATTATCCCGTCAAGATATTAAGACGAAAATAGCATAACAACGTCCGCCCACGCTCGCAACTTGTTATAAACCTTGCGGGAAGGTGTGTGCATCCACGACTCTGTTGACCCCGTGATCCTGTTTTAACACCTTTCGGTATGGTTACATTGTAATCCGGTAATTGCCGACCGGCAGGAGATTGTCATAATGTTAACTGGACCGAAAAAGGGTGAACATTTTCTTTATCCTCTTCTTCTTCTTCTTCTTCTTCTTCTTCTTCTTCATCATCTTCTTATTGCTTTTCTTCTTCTTCTTCTTTCTCGCATAGTCGTCGATCGTTCGAAAAATAAAAAACAACAACAGAAAAGAAGAGAAGGTAAGTAAGGATGATTTGTGGTAGCAAGTATCATGGACCAGCGCGATTATTATCTTCAAGCGTATAATCTCAATTAAGCGTCTATATTAACCAATAAAGCTTGTAATATCATCCAAGGATTATTACTAATTGTAATATCCTTCAGATGTTAAGAATAATATCTAACTTTCGAAAACAAAGAATATATATTGGATTGATGGAAAAAAAATATCGGATTTTTGGCTACAATTTAATGGGAAAATCTAAGATTATATTTATCTACCAACTAAATATATTGTTTTGATGGTATGAAACAAACGATCTCGATACGTTAATGAAATAAAAATTGTATAAAATAAATAAATAAATATTTTCACAAGTTTAAAAGATAATTTCTCATAAAAGGATAGGAACGAAATAAAGAACGTCGTAGTAACCCACCAACCGATTGTTTTCTCAATCGATTAATTTGCTATTAAGTCTTCGCCACGTGTCTCCTAACGCTACGTTAGAAAAGAACCAACGTTATATATATATATATATATTAAGCACAAACATGAACCGCAGCACGTGTATGTGGTAACACAGCTGCGAGGGATTCACCTTCGAGAAACGATCCTTTGCCATATCTTATTTCACAATGCTTATAACTGCGAAAACAAAACTTTTCCAAATAGTAATTAATAATTGTAAGAAAGAAAAAAAACTGATGTAAAGTTATCGTTTTAAATGTTAAAACATTAAACTTACATTATATCGGTCGTTTTTATAAAGGCTTATGTAATTTCTCATCGAGATGAAAAGAAAGAAAAAGAGAGATAGAAAGAAAGAGTGAGTGAGAGAGAGAGAACACGGGGCTTAAAATATTTTGGAATAAATTCGATCAGGAAACTCGATCGAGGCCGTAAATTTACTTCCTCTATTCGAACCTCATCAGCGTCTGTAAAACAAACAGCTCCACCCCCTTAGACGGGCCATAAGAACTTGGCCAATTCGATAATCAAATAACGCCGATTCGATCTAACTCTTGGTCCCGTATAATTAAAGGAGATATAATTAAGGTAGACTCTTTTCGAAAACAAAACAAACGAAAAAAAAGAAGAAAAAGAGAGAGAGAGAGAGATGGTTAATGTATTAAGTTATTATTGGTTATTAGCCGCTTTATTAGATTAGGTTATCGAAGAAAAAACGGATGGGAAGTGTATAACGGATGAAAGAATAAAAAAGAAAAAAAAAAAGAAAAAAAAGTAAGCAAAACCGTCATGGTCCGTGTTAAAATATGTACAAAATGTTCGATAATTCATTCATTCATTATTCTTGATGGTATTTTTTTTAAACGAAATCATTTCCATTGGAATATAAAACACATAAAATTATTATCAATACGTTCGTTAATTGTATAAACAAACGGAGGGGGAAGAGGAAAAAAAAAGAAAAATATGAAAATCATTTAAATCAAGAATACCAACGGGAAAGAATTCCTATTCGTCCGAAGAATCGAATATACACGTTAATACATATACATATACATATACATATACATCTATATGTATATGTATATATGTATATTGAAAGAACGATAGATGGAATATCGTTTGAATGAGGTGGAGTTAAAAAATAAACGTTCGTAATAGAACGCGAAAGTTTAGGCGTGCTACCTCAAGACGCCTGATCGGGATCCCTTCGTCAGGATCGATCCTCCATTGAAGAAAGGGCATTAACAGAGAGAACGAACGAACGAACGAACGAACGAACCAGTGGACCCTTTCTCGCGGTGCTTTTCCATCCTGAGACGTCCGTACGAATTGTCTCGTGAAAGGAGGTCCTATAAAAATGCTCTCGGTCGTCGTCGGCGTGTTAACGTGAAAGAGAAAGAGTGAAAGAAAAAAAAAAGAAAGAAAGAGAGAATAAGAGAGAGAGAGAGAGAGAGAGAGAGAGAGAGAAGGAACAGGACCAACGGGGGCCCATGACTCGAAGCACAACACTCGAGTCGCGACGAGAAGAGATCGATCGATTCTCCTTCGAACTAGAAAGAAACGTACGACCACCTATATATTTAGCATATCCCCTATAACTGACAGCATGTTATTTCACCAACAAATAATACGCAAGGACCATTGTGAATCCGAACCGAGTAAGTGTGTGTAAGAAAGAAATAAAGAAAGAAATAAAGAGTGTGAGAGAGAGAAAGAGAGAGAGAGAACACTTCAGACTCAGAGAGAGCACCCTTAAACGCTTTTAAATACGCGCGGACGCTGCTTCAGGAACGTAGAGGAAGAGGGGAGGAGGAGGAGGAGGTGAGCCAAGGGAAAGGTCGATCGGATGCAATGGCTACGTCAATCTCTCTCTCTCTCTCTCTCTCTCTCTCTTTTTCTTCCCAATCTCTTTCTTTTTTTCTTTTTTTCTGTTCCTTTGCTACCTGCTAAATTACTATAGCGTCGAGAAACGACGATCGTGTTCGAGGAATACTTTTCTCTTTGGAGGTTCCAATTATCGCACGGCGTCCGATGAAGCACACCAGTGCGGTGCGGTGCTATCGTCGTCGTACATAGTAGAAGAGTGCCACCCGAGACCTAATTCCTTGCCCGTCATTATTCCTCGAAACTTCTTCTAAATATATATATATATATACTTTTTTTCCCCTTTTCTTTTCCCTTTCTTTTATTCTTTCTTTCTTTTTCTTTTTATAACACGCACTTATGTGTCGAACTATTAAAAGCGTTAATTGTTCCAACTAATTCGATTCAAATAATATAATTCGTCGAATTTTTTTCTCAGGTAATATGTACAATTTTTATCTTATACAATAATAATATTACAGTAATCCCCCCTATAACGCGGTAGATTCGTTCCGCGTAATGGGAAATCGCGTTGTAGGAGTATTCTCAATTGACACAATGTGCAGAGGTACGTGAAGTTATCTATGAACTGTTAACTGTCAAACTTCAAATCATTATAATTTCGCGTTATATGGGGGAAAACACGCGTTATACGAGGGACTGAAATCGCGTAGTATGAAAATGCGTTAAAAGAGTACGCGTTATAAGGGGGTTTACTGTATATTAACGTTTGTCTTTTTCTTTACATTGTAAATTAAAGAGTACTCTTCTTCTACGTCCCCCCTTCTCTCCTCGATCCCTCTTCACCCCACTGTTAACCCTATTTTTTTTCTTTATAGTGAATGGGGTGACTACGTTCATTCGAGTACGCGCGACAATATCGATCAGATTAAAAACAATGGTACGCTGGTTGAACCACATTGTAAACAAACTGCTATCTACATTAAAAGGGTGAGAAAGAATAAGAGAGAGAGAGAGAGAGAGAGAAAGAGATTGGAAGGGTCATTGAAGACGAGGAGAGTAGAAAGAGGGTCGTTATCCCTCTTAAATTTCTGCTGCATGCGATGGACCAGAAGGAGAAGAGTTTAGCCCATCGTTCAACCGTCCCTCACCCTTGCCAACCATTTGCCCTCTCACCGTCCCTTCCTTCCTTCCTTCTTTCCTTCCTTCCTTCCTTTCTTACTTCCTTTCTTTCTCTTTCTATTCCATATCTTCGTTTACCTGCGTCCGTTTTGTCCTGTCCTCGATCTCACCGCAATCTTCAATTCCCACGATTTCTAACTCGAGACATCCATACCGAATGAATTGCGTATATTATATGCAAATCCTTAAATATACGAGCATATTATATGGATTTGTTGTAAATATAATACATATGTATTATATACAGTTGTATATATTTGTAAAATAAATCAAATTTAATATGTATATTTATTTTATAATATGAATACTGTGGTACAAATACGAGTTGTCGTCATAAAAAAGAAAAGTTGTGTTTATAATATATATTAAAATATTTATATATATATTATATATAATAAATAAATATTATTTGTATATTATATTATAAATATAAAAATAATATAATTCTATTATAATGTAGAAATATATTTTATAATATTAAAATATTTGTAGAAAACTGGCAGTACAAACTATGAGCTTAATAAAAAGGTGTTTTTTTTTTTAATATACATAAAGGAAATAGATGAAACATATATATATATTAGGTTGGTTGAAAAAAAATGTCAGATTTTCCCATTGAATCGTGGCTAAAAATCCACAGTGTGGGAGATATCTTCGTCGTACATAACAAGAATGATAATCGACTAAACGATATGTTCCGGATATTCGAATCCCGATTTATAAAGGTGTAACAATGCTAAATATGTTGCTGGTCCAATGCAAAAAAAGGGGATGCTGTTTCTTTTCATAACTAAACAGGATTACTATTAGCTCCATTTAACGAATATTTAAATAATCACCGGAACACGATCGTAATATGGCTTAATCCGATCTCTCGTTTTTTTCTTTTACACAATAACCTGGGCAACATTACTCAAACATATATATATATCTCACGAGATTAGGAGAATCGAAATAAACTCGGCGCCTGTTTGGAATTGCTAAACGACTCCACGGACACTCTCTTATTGTCATCTATCCTAGATTTTTTATATACTTTTTTTTTTGTATATGTTTATGATAAAGCACCGACTAACAAAAAAATATTATAATAATAATAATAATAATAACAAAGAAAAAGATGAGAATACGTAGCAAAGCAGCAAAATCGACTTGGTGGTGGCTGGTCCTGGATCGGGTCAACCAAATACGCATAAGCCGATTATCGCTGAGAAACGTAGAGAAAGAAAAAGAAGAAGAAGAAACGAGAGGGTGGGTGTTAAGGGAGAAGAAAGAAGGATAGGAAGGGGTAGATGGAAATGGAAACCTCCTTCGACAAAATGTCGCGTCGACGCTCTCGTAAACCTGCGTGTCGTGCAACACCCGTTTTGTTCTCCTCGATTATTCTCGTTTCATTTTTTCTGACTCTGGTGGATCGTGTTGCTTGTCGTGAATTGTATTACTAAAAAAAAAAAAAAAACAAGAACAAGTTTAAATATAATTTAAATATGATTTTTTAATTTTGAAAAAACACAGCTAGTTTACCATTATCTACAAACAAAACTGATAAGGAAAAATATGTGTGTGTGTGTGTGTGTGGAGGGATGAGTTTGCCATAATTGACAACATATCGGTCGTCACCATTTGTTATGAATGATACTACCGGCAAAGTTTTGTTGTTGATCTAAATGAAATAAGTCGAGTCACCTACTCCTTTTCAAAGGGAATTAACGAACAAGGAGAATCACGGGACTTGAACGTTCTAAAAAAAAAAAAGAAAGAAAAAAAGGACCACTAACCGAATTTGAAATTTGTATTTAGTTGGGCTCGAGAAGGGGGAAAGGGAAAGAATAAAAGTAAGGGTGGAGAAAGGAGACGATTAACGAGTGAAAATAGCTCGAATCTACGACGCGTTAGAGTTTAAAAGACCTACGTCGAAGAAGAAAAGTGGGAACTCGAGTTAATTGCTGCCAAAGTAAAAAAAAAAGAAAAAAGAAAAGGAAAAAAAATTGATTTCCAAGACGCTCTTTAGGTTCTCATAGAACCGTGGGGGGGAGCTACCGGGAATTATTTTTCAAACGGTCCAGATTTTTCTTAATCCCCTTTTTTATATTGTTCGAGGTATCCGAAAGTTTTATCTGGTCGTATTGGTGATATAAAAAAAACTTCCATGAAGAAAAACCCCTCGGAGAAGAGGAGGAGGATCTTGTGAAAAATTTTCAACGGAAATAAATGGAAAATGATTTCCGGATAATAAAACTTTGTTTTATTTCTGAACTATGGTCCCAAAAATCGATTAATTAATTTAAATATTAATATTAACAATTGTGAAAATAAATAAAATTATTCTCATACAACGACGAAGATAATCGGACGCGAAAAAAGTGGATAATTACAGATAGGTGAATCTTCAAGGCTAGAAAAAAAAAGAACACCCAACAACCGGAAATGTCGGGGTCATGACATACATTCGTTAAAAATCAAACTAGCGCTCGTCGTGGTTACGCGGCAGAAGAAGGCAAGGATGATTTTCCTTAGGAAGATTTGAGACAGACAGATATGGGAAGGGAAGTGGGGGGTGTTCATCTTGCTTTCGAAAATTAATATTAGACGGTGGAACAACGGTAGCCTAGTTATTAGGACCAACGAAGCGCCCTTTCAAACGAGGGGGTGGTGCCCCATGATTCGGGGTTGTAACAAATTTTCCACGTCCGTGGTTCCTTTTCTGAGATATCGTAACTTTCACACGCTCGATCAAAATGGTATTGAATGGTGTTCGTATTGTTTTCAAACACACGTCCAATTATTTCTATTTACACGCAATTGATAATCGATATATCGTATAATATTTATTAACAATTTGTATATTTATTTAGGACTTGGTTTAGAAAAAAAAAAAAAGAAAACTGAATGCAGTACCCGTTTTCTTTTTCATTTTTTAAGAATTTATTCGGTGCCGAGAACGGAAATGCTTTTAAGACCGAAACGAATTCTCCTGGTCAGAGAAGATTTTGATAATAATTTATCCCGTAGGCGTAAAGAAAAAAAAACAGAAAAGAAAGAAAGGATCTGTTGCGATTGTGGCAACGCGTTCAGAGGCCGCCGGCAATTTGTCCGACACCAAAGAGAATGAAAAAAGGGAAACACAATCGATGGTGGTGGTGGTGGTGGTGGTGGTGGTGATGGTGCGCGCTCTTTTTCAAAAACAATTCGTGTATTGAAATTGAGGGATACAATGGGGAATTTTAGTGGCGAGTATCGGGCCGGGGAGGTGCCCTATGAAACAACGAACCAAGAGAGAAAGAAAAAGAGAGAAAGATAGTGGTAGTTACAAAGTAACAATGCGGCACCCTCCTGTGTGACCGAAAGGATCCTTTCGATCAGCAAT
>JACGTP010000500.1:0-29407 GCA_023678845.1 Mischocyttarus mexicanus
TTATCCGAGTTATATTTGCTTTTCTCTTTTTACGACTTACCATATTTGACTTACTTACTACACTGTGACTTATTTTTGAACAGCTGTTATCTATTTCTAATGATAGATTTTTATTAATTTTTTAATATTCAGATAATTAATAAATATATTTATGTATATATCGATTATATTCGTGTAAGGGGGTAAACAAAATAAAAAATATAATATTTCGGTCAATATTTAACTCTAGTATACCTGGAAAGATTTACTTGCATTGTTTGCGATCATTAAAAAAGATCTTTCGATTGGAAGGTAGAAAAAGGAAACATTTGATAAAAGAGGGTGGTAGTGGTTTCAGAGATGAAAGAACGTAAATATTTGTCAAGGAACAATTAATTATTCGAAGATGGTAAGGAGTTTTATCACTATATCTTAGCATAGCAAAAAAGAACGGTAGTTGGCTATGTCCAAGTAAAAAAAGGTAACCAAACTCGCCAATGTCAAAATACTTCCATCGATAGAGGGTGGTTTTAGCGAGAATAAGAGGAACAGAAAAAGAGAGAGAAAGGTAATGGATCGGAGGGAGATGAACGATCGGACAAACGACGCCGCATTCGTTGTCTGATCTTGGAGATTGCTTTATTTGAGAAGCGGTTTTAAGTTAAGCACGGTGCACGAAGAAGAGTAGCTTGGAAACTTTCAACGAATACCTTAACGTCGTCGTCGTCGTCGTCGTTGTCGTCTCTTCTCGTCTCGGAAAGAAGAAGAAAAAAAAGGGAGGGAGGAAGAGAGGGAGGATTCCGGGCATTAAGGCGTAACGCATTAAGCATCGGAATAATGTTATCTCTTGCTCGGGATCAAGCGATAAATATAATCGGGGGTTCCGTTGAAATTTGTCGGTGGCGCGTATTCAACAGGAATCTCTACCCCCATCGCTGCACCTGTGTGTTCATTCGTTCGGTTATTCGTTCGTTCGTTTATTTGTTTGTTTGTTTGTCTCTCTGTCCTGTGTATATATCTTTTCTCCATATTTCTTATTCACTTCTTTAAGGAACGTCGGGATGTGTTTTGGGACTTATCGGGTGAAGTCGATCGCTAAATTTCCTATCTCACTTCGCCAATAGAATTTTCTCTTTTTTTTATCAATGAAACAAGGTATTTCGAAATTTTTTTCAGACGTTTTATATATTTACCCGAAGAAATTATATATACAGGGGTAGAGATAAATAATTATTTTATAGAACAATCGAATAACATTTATTTCAAATAATATAGTTTTGTATTAGGAAACGGTTTTTATTCTATTCCAACTGTCAGGCAAAAGTTTCGTTTCACGGTAAACGAGAAACAGACAAATCTCTAACGGGAAAGAATTGAAAAAAATACAAAAGTAAAAATAAAAAAAATAAAAAATGTAAAGAAGGGGATGAACGAAACGGTGCACGTCCACTTATACGTTCGGGCAGAGTATTACAAAGAGACCGGATTCGGTGAACATATAAATCAGTCCGAGTTCCGAAGAGGACGTACAACATGCCGCTATTCTCTCGCGCGACAAACTCGCGCAGAACTTGCAGGAGAATATATATATATCTTTCTCTCTTTCTCTCTTTGCTTTTTGTTTTATTTCTTTTTTCATTCTCGGTAAGATCGATCGTTCAATTTGAAGCTCACGGCTGTGGGTTCGTCGCTAGGCAGGGTGGTCTGTCCAATATTCCTGTCGAATCTTTGACGGGCACATCGAATAGTCCCCGCTTTATCGGAATAACCAAGTTTGAACCTTTGAAGTCGAGTGTACTACCTACTACGAAATGTTTTTTTTTTTTCTTCCGATTAGTTGTAAAATCTTTAAATATAGTGAAAATATATATATATATGTATGTGTGTATTTGTACATAGATCTTCTTAAAATTAGTTATCATTTCGTTAATACGTAGTTGTATCATAAATATTCATCAATGATTTACAGTATATAATATACGGAATATCCAAGGATAATTATATTCTTCTATCGGTGTTATAACAAATTTTACACTTTACTTGAAAAATTCCTTTAAGAGAAACACAGAGTGAAATAGAGGTAAATAGGAAAATAACAGCAGTAGTTTCATCTAAAAGCAGAATACGAACGACTTCCCGCGTAGTAACTCATTCGGATGGTAATTTTCAATGCTTTTCAAAATTACGGTATATACCCCTATCATTTAGTTTTAATTTATATCTACTTGTCGTGTGTAGGAAAATTTACTCATTTACTTCCTAGCGCAATAAATTTTATCGATACCGTTATCATCGTTTTACCGATGCATATATCTCTATTAATAACAATAATAACAATAATAATCAAAAATAAAGACAGAAATTACGATTACATTAAATATTGTTATCTAAATTACAATGTTAGATGATATCATCATCATCATCATCATCTCGAGTTTATAATTCGAAATCATTACAGTTTTACAGATGCATCTCTAATAATAATAAAAAAAATAATTATAATTATATTAAATATTAAATTACAATAAATGCGATGATATTATTCTCTCGAGTTTGTAATAAGAAATCAATTTGTGACGAGTTTGTAAAAAAAATAAAAAGAATTTATAAAATTAACTTCGATCTTAGGTATCCTAAAACCTTGATTAGATAGAAAGAGTAGTAGGAAGGAGGGAGGGGTTTGGATCGAAAAATATCGGCTCGATATAATTCGGCGGTAAGATCGTGTTACGAAAGATCGGTCCGAAATTTTGTTAGACGAGGAGACCGTAGTAAGAGCTTTGTAGATTCGCCTAAGCGAAGATAGATACTAATGATACTTCGTAAATTTGAATATCTTGAGAAAAAGAGTGATCTTCTTTTTCTTTTGGCGAAAGGATATAGAAAGAGCAAGTGAAAAAGGAGTCATCGTCATCATCGTTGTAGGAAGAGAAGAGAAGAAAAGAGAAGAAGGCTGCAGGTTCTCAAATTGCGAGGAAACCGGGCACCAAAGTGTCGCGCTGGTTTCATATGACGTTAGGACCACCGATGACGATGACTATGTTCCCCCTTTCCTCCTTTGACCGATAATAATACAACAAAAAAAACCCTTAAAATTTGTTCTCTAATATTCATTAAAACAATATCCGCCAATTTGTTTCTCCAAATTTTTGTCTGATCATGTTCTCCCGACTCTTTTACTTCTCTGTAAAAATTGATTTGGAAAAATAATAAAACAAGGTACGGGATGAAGGAGAAAAGAATATTTTTGTTTATAAACCATATAAAAAATAATGGATTTATCTGCAAACAGGTTTTATTCCACAAAATATAAAAAAATATCACTTTGTTCATCTTTGTCATTTATCTCGATTACAATAAATTATATGCAACGGCTATATGATACAACGCTTAATTATTATTACTACTAATTTTATTATTATTATTTATTATTTATTATTATTATTATCTATCGCTTAATTAATAAGACTATAATACAAAATATACAAGTTATCGGTGGGGGGCGATTATATGTACAAAGAATATCGATTGATTATTTTTAGAAAAATTCACAAATGATTTTTCTTATACTTGAATCTCGTATCCAAATATAATAATGAGTTTGTTAGAAAAAAAAAATAATAATAATACTGATTAATTTTTGTTTATCCACGAAAATCGAATCGATTTATTCGATTGATTTTATAAATTATAAAATCTGTTAAGAAGGACTCTATAAAAGAGGGCTTAAGAGATAAAACAATTTCTTTTTCAATCCTAATCGTTATTGTAAAAGATCGTAAAGTGCGGTAATGTAAGATTGTGCCATTTGAAGTGTCTCGTATTTAGATAACTGTCTATCGTTTCCAAGGGATGGTAAATAAGCTCTCAACCTGTCGAAAGCTTTGTTAAGGTTTTGCATTCTTCTTCTTTCCCTGGCATTGGCAGCCAATCTTCGTTTCCTAACCGTTGTTGAACTGACGTATTTGCCACGTCTTCTCGCATCACGTCCGGATGATGAATTAGGATTACCAGCCGAATCGGTACAGTCGCTCAATTCTTCGTCGTCCTCGCTATCGGCATCCATAGTACGATCCGAAAGACTACTCGAATTGCTGACGACACTTCCGCGACACGATTGAGCCTTATCTTGTTCGATATCCCCATCGGCATCCACGTCTAATTCTTCTCCAAGGTCAACGGTATCCAATCGCGATGATCGAGTTTTTCCAACAACGATACTACTGCAATCGACGTTACAATTATTTATTCTCTTATCCGTTTGATATTTTTGATCTTCCGTTGCAGCGGACAATAAATGATAAGAGGGAGCACCACCGATTACATTTGTCTCTGATTCCGAAGAAAGTGTCGTAGCAGGACTGACTGATCTCAAACTGGTCGTAGGACTCGGTGTATGCCAATCGTCGTTTCTGTAACTTTCGTATATTACGCAACGTGGTACAGTCAAGGTGCTAACTGGAGGCAACCCTGACTTCGTTTTGCCGGTGTAACTCGTGTAACTCGGTAATTCCAAGTAAGTACAAGGTCCAACTTTGTTATCTCTGGGTGGATACATATAACCATAACGAAACATCTCTTGTAGTTCCATCGCACGTGAATCAGTATAGTGAAATACACTTAATCGAAAAATGCTCTCCCTTCTTCTCCTTCTTCTTCTTATATTCGATCTTAATTGGTTTTCACTATCTCTAAATATATTTTATCGTTTTAATCAAATTCTATTAGATCTAATTTAGAGATAGAAGAACGTTTTTTAAATATATTCTTCTTTTTATTGATTGTTTTTATATTATCACTATTGGAATATGATTAATAATACCATACGCGAGAATCAGAATACACTATATTATTTTCCGATTAGTTTTGAAAACGCGTACACACACGGTGCTGCCGAGTCGGTTCCCGGAGTGATTCTGAAGTCCGGTTTAACCGCGCTGGAGACTTTATGCGTTCGAGGAGCAGGCACCCTCGAGGAGCACGTGCCGCGGAACCAATCGGAGACCGTCCAACATTACCACCACGTTTTTAGTGAGCTCTTCTTAAGCGGGGACCCGGGCCCGGTGCGCGTCCGGGTACCGCAACAGGTTGCCCGGCGCCTACAATGCGGCTACGCAAGAAGGGATGAGAAAGAAAGAACGATCCGATAGGCAGTGTAACCTTTGGCTGCTTTCGTTCTCTGGGAAAGTCTCTCTCTCACACACGCATGCACACGCACACACACGCACACATACAAACACTCTCTCATCCACCCCCTTCTCCTTCCACTTTTTCTGTGTTAGGGAACCATCTCTCCTTCGGAATCTTCTTCGTTACTCGTTGCATAGATCGTGTGACTCTCGATGAAATTCTTCGCGTGAAATTCTCACGGTCTACCGATCGATCGATCAAATTATTTTATTAATGTCTCAAGATAAAATTATAAAAATATATTTGTTATTAATAATAAAGAAAATAAAACCTATCGATATTATCGTTGAATCGATATCATTTTTACAACACCATCGATTGACTTTTTTCTATCACCGATTTGTCGGTTAAAAATTTCTTTAAAAAAAAAAAAAAAAGAAACGTAATTGAAAAATTGACAATGGATCGATCGTATTATCCATCGTTATTTAACGATTTCTGGTAGCATAAGATAAGGAAAAAACGATAGTGGGTGCCAGAGTAAATCGGTTGAAATCTGCCTCCGAAGAATTTCGGTGCTCGCAGTCTGGGGACGACCAAGACCCAAAAGGCACATTGGGGTCCATCTTTCTCTTTATCTCACTCTCTCAGTTGTTCAGTTGAGCTCAAATGGACAAAACGAGGATCGTATCTTGGCTACGAAAGAAGGGTGCAAATACCTTAAGGGCGTAAGGTCCAGTTACATCTTTACTCGCTCAATTAGCGAAAACAGGTAGGATAAAGTTTGCGGCGAGCACGAAGGTGGTCCCGAAGGCAACCCGATCTCTCTGTCATTCTCCCCTTTAGAGAAAGAGAGAGAGAGGAAAGGGGGTTGGGAGGGAGACAGGGCCGTCTTGTATTTCGAGATCGTCCGAACGCCGTCCTAAAATTCTTCCTAAGTAGCGGAACGATAATCCTCTCTACTTAAAAACCTTTCGTACTCTTCTTCTTCGTACATCTTCAGTGACTACAGCAACATAGCAAGGAGCAACAGCTACAAGGAGCTTCCCTACGAAAAGCTTCCATGCGATTTGTCCACGATAACTGTGTTCCTTTCTTTCAACCATCCCACCCCCGTCCCGTTACCCCCTACTTTTTTTATTATTATATTTATTTTCTTCTTTTATTCGTACACCTTTCTTCGCAAACTTCTTGCAACTCTTCCTTGTACCTTGTCGACTTGGAAATAAGTAAACCGATACCTTACGGATGATGGTGGTGGTGGTAAGATACGAGCTTCTTAAGTGAACAAAATGAGTTGGTCAATTTAACGGGGTTCATTTTCTCATAGATTCTCGTCGCAAACCTCTCTCTCTCTTTCTCTTTCTAACTCTCGCGAGAATGAGTGGAGATCTATCTTTCTGCTTGGACAGGCGTGATACGAAAATCTATCGGTTTCATTTAATATCATCTAGTTTTTTGGGGAATGGAATCGTGCCCGGAACCAATAATTAGGACCACAAGACGTAAAAGTCCAACCGCTTGCCCTTGCCCCCTATAGCCATAACTTCACCCACCTTTCTCATCTACCTGACTGCTATTCTTCCAGACCTAAAACACATTCGCTCAACCCGCTCCGTTCTGACGTACCATCGATTTAGTTCGCTCGAATTTTCATCCAGAATAAGAACCGGACATTTTCAACATCAACCATCTCTAACTAACAATAATAATAATAATAGTAACAACAAATATAGATTTTGTTTCGTAACAAAATCTTTCTGCAAGCCTACAAGAATATGATTAACAATTGTAAGATTACAATATTTATTTTCATAGCGAGATATTGTCGGTAAATCTCATAATTTAATCAGCAAACGTTTGTCAAATTTGACAAAGAGTAAGTGCGCGTTGGTAGGAAAAAAAATTAAGACTTTCTTGAATTTCGGTTTAAATTGCGATGAGAAAGGAAAGAAGGAAGGAAGGAAGGAAGGAAGGAAAGGAACCTTGCAAGACGAGAGAGAAAGAGCGAGATGAAAAGATGGTGGAAGAGAAAAGGATGAGAAGGTTAACTGTTGGAAGTGGATTCGAACCGAGGTGGGTCCAGGCACGGTGATACGCCCTGGGCGTGAGTCCAGTAATTAAATACAAAGTGAACTCATTTGTAGAGCTCGGTGGCAAATAACATGTTAGACGCCAAGTAGAAGCTAATTTATGAGTACGTTGGTATGACGCACTAGTATACCCTTAGGCCCTCCACGAAGTCAATCGTTGCCATTTATACCTTTATAAAAGGTAATAATCTCTACATTATGTGTCCATGAATATGCATTGTGTAAGTCAATAGAGATGTAATGGCCCAACTCGTGTAAAAATTCTAAATCAGTATGGACTGACTGCTGGGAATTTCGTAGAATTAACATTTATTTCTACTTTACTCTTTAGTTTCCATTTCTCAACTCCTCCTCCTCCTCCTCCTCTTTATTTTCCTGCATTCGATCTTCCTTCGCTTGACGAATTTACCCATCTCATCAATAATTCATCAAGACGGAACATGCCGATATGGCCCTGAAATACGTGATTTTGAAAAAAAAACACACACACACACAGAACAGAGACACACGAGCCATGTCTGACCAAAGAGAGATCAAGGGGAATAAGATCAATAGTTCTTAATCGAATAAGGGTTCTCGATCCTTTGACGATAAACATTTTTCTAAGAACCAGTATACATCTGATAATAAGATTCTCGTCAGTTAATAAATATATCTTTTTTTTATAATATTAATGTTAATGGTATTAAACTGAAGTTTATTTTTTTCAAACCAATGGGTCATACACATTTCGATGAAATAAATTTTCGAATAAATTTCGTGTCTATCTAACTAATCGTAAGATAGGAGGAAAACTAGACTAGGTGTGGTGTTGTTTGACACGAGAACAAACTAATTCCTCTCAGTCAGTCAGTCTCCTCATTCGAGGAGTTATAGTTTCATCCTTGTCGTGTCTAGTGTCGTGTCAGACGAATGAAGAATAAGAAGAAGAGGATTAGAAAAGAACTTTTGGAGAGAGAGGAGAGCGCCTGTTAAGGTGAATGCGTGCCGCTCTTGATTCTCGGAATAAAATTATCGCATTATCCGGTTCCGCTTTGAAATTCCTCATTTTGTCGTCCCTTAAAGGTGGTGTGCGGTTTGCCGTCGCGGGAGCCATCGTTATACGTTGTTAAAGATCAACAAGCGTGCTACTATGCGATGTTTTCGAATTATCTTTCATCGAAAATGGGAAGAAGAAGAAGAAGCAAGAAGCAAGAAGCAAGAAGTAAGAAGTAAGATGAAGAAGAAGAAGATCAAGGAAGAAACGAAGAAGAACGAAGAAGCTTAGGGTCAGTTTGCGTTTTCCAAGTTTCTTCTGTCCGTGTTTTGTCGGTGATGTGAACCTACTAATAACGGCACGTATAGTAAACAATAAACTGGGAGAGACTCTTACAACCAATCGAGATTGATAAATAACAGAGAAGAGCAAAAATGGGAATCTTATTTTCGGCACGAGATACGTCAGAAAAAAGGTGTCTAGGGTGGTTCGTTTTTGGGAACAATATATACTACACACCCAGTCAGTCTCGCGAATTTTCGACGTGTCGTTTCTAACTGCTACATGTGTATCCTTACTCTGCGTGTTCTACACGAACCATAGTTGTTAGCCTAACTATGATAATAATGAACACTTTCCGACAGGTGGAGATATATTTCGCGACTATCTGGTGAAAAAAAAAAGGAAAAAAAATAAAAAACAGGGTTTTCTAAAGTGTTCCCTTCTTAAGTGGGGTTGCTTATTTTTGGATAATTATTAAAGTTAGATACATTTTACTCGTTATCTATTTAACGAGATAAAAATTTGTTGAATCTAACGCGTCACTGGGATCTCATTAGGTAATTCGCTAATTGTCACGATTATTAAATTTACTCAAATTATTTTCTCAAAATCTCCCATACACATCTCGTAATGACATATGATGAACCGTTCAGTGCACAAATCGATTCATTCTATTTTTTGAAAAATTATCTTACCAAACCATGCCTCAATATTTCATCATAAAAAGTCAATCTTGTGGTTTAAGAAATAAAGGCACACGCGTTATTTGAAATCATTAAAAAGCAAACACAAATAAGTTTAAGAAACAACAAATCGTTAGTCGGTTTATAGGGGGTGGTCGATTCGTAAGAGAAAAAGTCGTAACCTCTTTTAAAGTAGTATACCTAGTTTCTAAACCTGGTGCGTTTCTCCATTTCCCTGAAAGCTTCGGACTATTAGCGATTACGCTCAAAAATAACCTGAAAACGACGTATCGGTATATGTTCAAATCACTAGGCGGCAAACATGATGCGAATGGTAGAACTAGGATGGACGATGGGAGAAAAAAAAAGGAAAGAAAATAGTTTTAACCGTGAAATAAAGTTATTGTCCATAATCGGTCGTCCTAGCTGGAAAAGAGGCGCCGCCAACTGGGTGGATATTCACTTTGGTGGTCACCACCGGACGTGCTTAAATTTGGAGACACGAATTTACCTCAATTTCTGATAATATATACTTCTACCATTTTTAAACAGCTACCCTAAAACCTTGTCTTTCTTTCTTTTTTTCCAAAGAATCATCTATACTTTCCTAGTTCACGGAAATATTTTTCTAATGAAAGAAGATAAAAAAAGGAGAAAAAAAAAGATTTTAATAATATTCACCAATATATTTAATAACAATCGCTATATATATACATGTAACGAAATATTGTTAGTGATGGCTATATTTTGTTAGTTAGATGCGCATGCGCGTTGATGAGTAAGACAGAATATATAAAATCAGGTAGCAATATAAGGACGGTTAGTAAGACATAAAATTCGACTTGTGAAACCGTTCATAAAAACATTTAAGAAAGAGTGAAATATTAGCTGTAAATGATGTTTCTCTTATTTGCAGGTAATGTAAACCAATGTAAACCCAAATTATACATTTTTCTAATTCTATTTAAACATTAGATACATTGTTTTATATTTTAATTATTTAATATTTTTATTTCTATTTTTAATTTTATAATATTTTTTTAACGAATGCTCCAATTAATAATATTTCAATAATTAATCTCGCGTCATGCAATTACCTTGCATGACACATTACAATGAGTTTAAAGAAAAGTATAATTTCAAAAAAAAAAGATAAAATAAATAGTAACAAGCGATATTTAATTTACCAAGAAACAAAAGGAGAAATCAATTATGATAATAAGCTTTTTATTTGTATTTTTCAAACAAAAGGAAGTGGGATCGATTTACGCGCGACGCGTGGCCCACGCAAAGCCAAGGTGATTTAAAAGATTAGGAAAAAAAAAAAAAAGAATCTAATTGTAAGATGAAAAGAAAAAAAGAGAAGGTTCAGGATCATTACGGATATAATATATGTATTGTAATATAGTAACGATAGTCTTTGGTTAGAACCGTATAAGGTAGTAGTCGTAATTAACTTAACCCTAATAGAGCGTTTAGCGTGGGTTAAATTTGGAGGGGTAGGTCCATTGTATTAGCATAAATCATGGAGTCAAATTCCGGACGATGGGAAGACGTAGAAGTAGTTTATCATAGTTTAGAAATGAACGGGCTTTTTTTTACCGCTCGAATACAAACGTCTCTCGTTATTACGATAGTGCTCGAAGTCAAATGAGTTTTCCAACATGTTCTGAAACCGGCGTTAAAGTCTCCGACGTGACTGCTTATAATCAAAGAACGGTTTATACTCGATAGCGTTAACGTGGCATAATTTACACATTAATCATAATATTTATTACAACGATTTAATTAAATGTGTTTTATTTCACTTTTTAATAAATAAATATTATATAAATAATAAATTAATTATAAATAAATTATTATATATATTATAAATAAATTTATTATTTATATAATATTAATTAAATTAAAATAATAAAAAATTACTGCAAAGGATTTTTCAAATCGTATTATTTTCGATATTAAAAATAAGAATTTTTCAAAATTCCGAGAATAGAGTTAAATTCGATAAAAGATTATTTTCATTTTTTTTGTTTTATTTTTTCTTACAAGTAGTAGAGTATAATCGATAAGAAGGCACATTAAAACGTTAACCATAAAATTGTTATACTCTGGGAATGTTATCGATCTCGAAATAGCGTGCAACAGGATACGACGATGACTGATGCTGCTTAATATTCAATATATAACGCAAAAATTGAATATAACGTTACAGGTCGTTGATTGTTCACGAATTCTGCATGCAAAATTTAATGCTCGTCCATGCAACTTGTGTGGTCTCGTATAATATATTATACGAAGAACTTTCGTTCGTTCGTTCGTTCGTTCCTTCGTTTGAACCTTAATCTTGTGAAAGAACAAAACGAATTGCAAAACAAGTAGCACGAAAAAGTTAATAACAAAAAATATATATATATATTTAAAAATATTCTCCCTCCTCTTATTTCAAAAATTCGCCGTGCGTCATTGAGAAAACAACAAAATTTCATATACTGTGAGAAAAAGATCAACTCGTATAGTTTCCCCGCCCCCATTAAAAATGTTTTCTAATAGATCGTATGTATGGGTGTGTACACGACAGAAAAAATAAAATAAGGGGGTTGAAAAAGATTTAAAAAATGAAAAATAATGTTTGTCGAAATTTGGACCGGTCAATCGGTTGTTAATACTTCCCGGACACGATAAAAAAAAAAGGTTATACCGGAAAAAGGGTTTCAAATCGGGAAACGCAAAAGGTCGTATCTCAGGATTCCTAGGTTCTATCCCCACGAAGATGATGGTAACTTTTGCCGAAACCCATAAAAACGCCCATCGTTTTCTGATTAACGTCGCTTTAACTTAACGCAGAATTTTTCTTTTTTTTTTCTTTTCGTTTCATTGGAGAAATAATTAAAAGGATACTACCTACCAACAAGTTTCTTTTATTTCGGTTTTTCTAAAGTAGATATTTTTTAAATTTTCTTTTCTTATTGTATTAATCAAAATCTCAAGGGAAGAGTAGTTAACGTATAAGTATACTTATATAAACTGTTGATAAAAAAAAAAAGGAATAAACTTCTAGAAGGATAACTTGTGTTAAGCGTGACAGATCTTATTTGTCGAGTTTCAAATACATCATCCTCTTACTCAGATCGGTAAGTAGAAAATGACTCTGATCAGCAACAAAGACAGGATAAACGTTAACTAAACGTTATAAACGGTCCTATCAAACGACACAATGAAATAACAGCTAACTCGCACGAATTTTTGGTAAAGAAGAAATAATTTCTTGTATTATTTTCTCATTGGGACAAAAAAAAAACGTCCGAGAGTAATCAGCAATTTTCTGACTGTCCATAGAAATGCTAACGCACCTTAGAAACTATCAAAGAAACCGCTTTTCAAGCAATGAACTAACCCTCCGAATGGGAAGGTTACGTTCTATAGCTGAAGCTCGCGTGCCGAACCCTGAAGCTTGTTGATCCGCGGCATGAGAAAGTATCAAATTAGTATTATAACGTTTTTACCGTACCACTTGGTTTGTTTCTTTCCTTCTTTCTTTCTTTCTTTCTTTCTTTCATCTTCTCCCCTTATTTTCCTCCCTAAGGAATTCGAAGAACCGACGAGGAATCTAGAAACAAATTATGTGTTAAAAACTGATATATACACGAGTTGTGATGTCCTACGATATAAACGCTTATGTTTTTGTTTTTAATTATAAATTATATTATAACAACATTATTATTTCATTTAGATGAAATGTTATAAGGATCGATTAAAAAAAAAATCATATCGTGAAAATCTTTATCCTTTTGTTCAGATATAAACATCCAACTCTTTTTTTACATAGTCTTTTTACATGGTTCACCAATATATTTTTGTAGACGAATTTTTTCTTCTAATAATATATCAGATTGCTAATCGGAAGCTCGTTACTCTCGAATAAAGAACATGTATATATAATTTGTCAATTATCACTTGGTGTGTGTGGTTCCATGGGGCGTCTACAATTTGCGCACAAGCCGCAACATTTCATTAGCATAATCTTAGAAAACGTCAAGTGTTCGTACCACTGCTCTCTCTTGCCGCCATTTTATAATAACAGGTGAGGTTTGATTGTTTGGAATTAAAGTATCGCCCGGGGTCAACACGAACATGGTGAAAATCGATTATCGATAACCTAGTAGCCGAATAAATGAACGAACGAACGAACGAACGAACGTCTGCACGTAAAAATCATAATAATCTATAGCTTCCACACCGCGTATTTTTCGATAGCGAGAAGAAAAAAAAAAGTAATTTATTACTGCGTTTAACATTATCGCGTTTAATTACGCGAATATAATTCTTAACCAATATTTATTTCAATAATCGAACTATAAGACACATTCAGTTTGTTCATCATCGAAAAAAGAACCTCCCGTCTTTAAAAAAAAAGACAAAACTACTATCCCCTGCAGGGAGAGACTCTTTAAAAATCTTTCCTTCGGCGTATTACCATAATTGCCGAAACAGGCAACAGATTAGGAAACAAGTCGAAACGATTTACGCCTTACATAAACACGCGTTAAATTATCTACAAACAGCAACAACAAAAATACCCTAAATTCGAAACGTTATCGTAGTCGCGAACGAAACAAAGAAGATTTTACTAAACCTGCTATTATTATTAAAAAAAAAGTAAAAAAGAAACCACCATACTAATGTTCCTGTATTTCAATTTTCAAAAATCATACAATTTTATTCCCCGTTAAACGTTTAAATACAAAATTAAAGAATATTTAAAATTTCATTTCTCACACGTGGCGTCAAGTGGTGGTTTCACGTGGTGGCTTCGTTCGAATCAACTTCGATCAAATTTTCTCCACGTCGATCAAAGAAGAAAAATAAAAAAAAAAAAGGATCAAAGACACGGAAGATGACAGGCAGAACACGAGTGTGAAGTAGTGGTGGAGGGGGAGATAGCAAGGGGAAGGGGGAGGGATAAAAGAATAAGAGAGAAAGAGAAGGTGGGAGTGGGACAAAAGGTGTGTGCCGTAGCTCGCGTGTTCTCAAAGCGTGACCAAAGAGGAAGGAAGGAAGCAAGGAAGGAAAGAAGGAAGAAAGGAAGAAAGGAAGAAAGGAAGGAAGGAAGGAAGGAAGGAAGAAGAAGAAGAGTCCGACGGTTATTCGGTCGAAGGAGAAGGAACGATCGGAAGCAAGTTAAGGGCGGGGAATCGGAATCGAGGACTGGCAGCACGCGCCAGCCACACGCCTCGAGTCCTACGGCCGGTTGAGGCCGCCCTTCTTCTTCCTCTTCTTCTCCTTCTTCGTCCTCTCTTCGTCGTCGTCGTCGTCCCACCACCTCCTCCTCCCCCTTCTATTGCTCCTGTTCCTTCTGCTCCTTCTGCTGTACCCTCCACCGTTCTTCGTTCTTCCTCGCGAACGCGTACACCTGGGACAGTTGGCAGGCGAGAGACAAGAGTCCGAATCGTCTACTAGACCGTGTCTTCTTTTCCTTCGGTTCTTAACCAAGAGAAATGACGAAGAAAGAATAAAGTAAAAGGGGAAAGGTAGAGAGTATAAAAATGAGGTGGATATAGTAACGTGTACAAATGGATATAACAAAATTTGTAGAATTTGTAGGATTTAAAATGTTATCCGCAAAATAAAGAAAGTAAGTTGGATGGTAAGTGAAGGGTTTTCTCTTTAATCGTCATAACCAACAGCATAACCCTTTCTAAATTGTCCACATGTTATCGTATTTCCACCCACGTGAATTTGATCGAAACACTTTTTTTTTCTTGACTTGACTGACTTCTTCAAACATACCTAGACACCCGTACGAAAAGAAATGATGAACAAAAAACGTAGAGAATAAGGATGAGATAGATGAAGTAAAAAATTACCATCGAAATAAAGGTGCCAAAGAAAAAGAAAGATATTTTTCTAATCGTCGAAACCTAATCATCGAACCTGATCGTTGTACCAACACCATACACAACCTATAAAATTATCATCAGATTATAGTATTTCCACCCACGTGCGTCTCATCGAAACTCTTTTATTTTTTTCTCTTTCTATCTTTTTCTTTCCTAACCGACTGACTTCTTCAAACTCACCTAAGTTCGTATCGAGAGAAATGACGAAAAAAGAGGAAATAAAGTAGAGAAAGATAATGAGATAGAAGAGTGAATGTAAGAATTGAAAAAGTTAGTCGTGAAATAAAGGTGCCAAAGAAAAAGAAAGTAAGAAAGAAAGAGAAAGACTTTTAATCTAATCGTCGAACCTAATCATCGAACCTAATCGTCAAACCTAATCGTAAAACATAATCGTCGTACCCAACATCATAGCCTACAAAATGATCCTCATATTATCGTATTTCTTTTCCTCTTTTCTTGATTTGACTGATTTCTTCAAAACTTTGACTACCGACTTGAAGAAAGAAAAGAAACGTATTTTACGTATGTACGTAACATAAAGACGTTAATGGCGGAAAGGAAGTCGCCGCGAAGAAGAAGAAGAAGAAGAAGAAGAAGAAGTTTCGGTAGATACCTGATTTCCTTGGACGGTAGTTTGCCCGGTCGGTAGATTAAACCCCTCCTCGAGGGAGAAGCGGGTGCAGCCTGCTGCTAGCCGTATGCTCTCCATATGGCCCGGTCCTCCCTCAAAAAAGCAACCCGTGCAGCTCGAGCTCGCGAGTGCGCCTCTTACATTCACCCTCTCTCACTTATTAGACTACCTTTTGAATCCTTTTGTGACACCCCCGTTCAGATAGGTTACTTTCTTTTATAAAGAAGTCGCCAAGATCTAAACGTTTCTCCATTGATCTATTTTCTATAGAAAAATAAATTAACCTACCCTTTTCGGTAATTTCTAATTACTTTTATATAGAATCTTATCTTATCTTACTTACAAATAATTATTAACAATTTATTATTAATTTTTGCAGCTTAATAATATGTTCAAAATTTAAGAAAAAACTATAAGAAAAATAATTGCACCTAACAGTTCAGTTATTTTTATTTTTATTTATTTATTTTATGGGATAAAACCGATTGATACAAAGTTAAATAAACGAAGTTGGAAAGATAAAATAAATCAAAGATTATTACAGATAATTAAGACAGTATCTTCCTAATTCCTAGATGATACAGATTGTTCGATTTATTTAGGTTTATTCGTCAAAGTTTGAAAATGAAATTGTAATTAATGAGATAATAAATTTGTTAAATGTTCTCACGAAAATTATGCGATAAAGGCAGGGGCTAAAACCGCCGTGCGAAATAGGCGGAGAGAGAAAAGAGAAAGAGAGGGAGAAAAATTCGGAGATAGCAAGAGAAGCGAAAATATATCAGGAGCCGCCCATTTCCGGAGGCTGGAACGGGAATTACATCGAACACCTTCGGTATCATGGCACAAAGCCATGTTTGTTGGTTTACTCTTACGGCTAACTACGCATTTATCCTGCTCGATCTGGCATTCTGTCGTAAATTGGGCAACGGCCATAAATTCGACAAGCCGTCGGCCAATTTCGTTTAAACGCAACAAACAACCGTGCTCTTCCGTATGGGAAACAGGAATCAAGTTAACGGTCCTACTACTTTCCAGATCCTTTTTATCGATCTCCATACAAAAGAAAACGAAGTCATTTCGTCAGATTCGATTGAAATTTTACTTTGTCTTTAATTTCTTCTTTTTTCTTCGATAGGAATATTAAAAAGAGATAGTTAAAAAGAATACATACGAATATATGTATATATACAGTCAACCCTCCTATAACGCGGTAAGTGCGTACCGCGTTATATGGAAACCGCGCTATAAGAAATTCGGATTTAACCCTACAAACCAGGCTAATTTGTAGCGCGTTCTATGGAAACCGTCTACCGCGTTGTATGGAAACCGCGCTATAAGAAACTCAGGTTTTAGTACAAATCACATCATTCGTACCGCGTTATATGGAGACCAATAAATACAAAATACCAATAAATACGCGGTACGCACTTACCGCGTTATAGGAGGGTTGTCGCAATTTCAGCTCCGCGTTATATGGAAATCGCGTTCTGCGAGTGCCGCGTTATAGGAGGGTTGACTGTTTTCCTATAACGCGGAACGAATCTACCGCGTTATAGGGGGGATTACTGTATATATACCTAAAACGTATTCCTTCCACAGATGTTTTCATTGGAAAAGAAAAAAATCACTTTTTGGACCTAACTAAAACTATAAACGATTTCTATAAAATCTAATAGCAATATCGGTATCCATAAAAATCTACCCTACCGTTTTTATATCTCACGTATCAAACATATGACATCCTCTTTCCTTAAGGACTAATATCGGGAAACTAAACGGAGAACGAGTTTCCTTTCCGGTACCATATCATCGACCTTATGCGTGTACGAGAAAGACAAAAAAAAAGAGAGAAAACCTGGATTTTACATTCAAGCAAGTTAGAGATAAAAAAAATAATAAAAAAAACAATACCAAGGAATCGACTTCCACGTGGAACGTGCGTTTCGCTGTTCTTTTTTGAGATAAATATAAAAAAAGAATATTTAAAAAAAATAGGAAGACAACGAGAAAAAGATGAAAATTTATCCTGTCCCCCGAGTACAAGAAGATCGATGTCTTATCGTCCTTAAGATTCAGATACGACGACGACATGGTAAAATGTAAGGAAAGGGGAGATAGGAGGAAATAGAAAACAAAAGAGTGAAGAAATCTTACCGTAAAATTTCCTACCATTTAGGAGGATCAACGGAGACTTATCCGATCCCGATTTCGATCCCGATCCTATCCGATCCGATCCGATCCAACGATAGGAAACGAACGCCTATCCTACACGTTGAAATAGGTGCGAAGAAGGTCCTTCGAAAAGGCGACACTCGAAGATCATCTCTTCTTCTCTTTTTCTTCCTTGCCCCTTTTTCTTTCCTTTCTGTCTTTTTTTTTTCTCCTACGCCAAAGATTTACCTGGACTCACTTCATCTGTGGGACAGTTTACAATCAGATTACGAACTAAAAGGAGTGGAAGAAGGGGGAGACTTTGAAAGGAGGAAAAAGAAAAATTTACAGATCCCTACTACATTTTACAGGACCATCGATTTCTACCCGGTACCTTTTGCGATCCGCGGATCCTCCTCCCCACTTTCCTCTTTCGTTCCTTGTGTTTTTTTTTGTCCTTTTTTCGTCTTGTTTTTTCATCACCCTCTGAAATGTCATACATAGTCAATGAGCGAGGATGAAGTAAACGTATCCTGCTTGTTTCCTTTTAACTTGTTCCTCATTAATAACTTTCCATTTTTTCCACGAAAAGGAAGAAAGAAAAACAAAAAAGGACAGAAACAAGGGATCGGTTTTTTTTCTCTTGTAAGGGCTTAAGAAATGAACTTTGATGATTATCAACAAGTAAAACACGATGTTGTCGTGTCAAGAGTATAATGGATTGAAATATTAAACTCGTTATTTGACTATCCATTGGAATCTTTTACCGTTACTTTTTTTCACATAAGTTTCCTTAGATTAATTGTTCACTATGTTTCTTTACATAGTCTCCACGCTTCGATTATTAATTACTACAAGATTTTGATTTTCTAGATAACGTCATTTTGAAATCATTTCAAATGATTGGTTTATTATTTCATTCAACCAGGTAGAAGATAAGGTTTTTCGAGTTATGCTATTACCATAAATCGTAATTATGAAGTTTTTAATTTAATATCATATCAACAATCGCTCCTATATAGTTGTAGTTAAATAATAAATAATTTTATATATAAATATTATATATAAATATTATTTATTTTAATTGTATAAAATCACAGACTTATTTTACGTTAATTTTCATATCTAGAGTGCTACTAAAACTATCTATTTTACCATATATGTAAAATGATATATACATATATAAATGTATGGATAGAAAAAATAATATTGTGTGGATTTAAAACGATTAGTAACAATCATTTGATATGCTAATAGAGTAAATTTCCAAAGAATATAACTGCTAGTTTGCTCTAACTAATATTAGTGGGCGTTTGAGGAACCGTGGGCGGGCAACATGGTTTTATCACTCTTTCTTCAGAATCTTTGTCTTATTGCCGATGGTCAAGACCACCCCGTATTTTAAATTTGCCTCAGAGTATCTTCCATAGGGGAAAAACAATACCCCTGTGTATATATATGATATAATACTTCCTATTTTTCTTTATTTTTATAACCGCGTCCATCAAATAAACGATTCTAATGATTATCAATTTAAAAAAATACAAAAAAAAAATGAACCCCCAAAAACCACCTAAAATCCGCGGAAAGGTCGTTAGAATGAAGATATAGTGGATGGTCGTTAAAACTTCTATCATTAGGTTTTTTTTCTTTTTTTCATATTACCCGTGAGATCCATTGGGTTTATATATTTAATAGATGTATCTGGTAGCCTAAGAGATACGCTGATTACGTTAAAATACAAGATAGATTAAGATTTTTCAAGTATATACGTGCTTACCTTGTCTCGCTTAATTAATGCTAATGAACGTAGAAGAACCGAAAACGAAATGAAAAAAAAAAGAAAGAAAAAAAAGGAAGAAATAAAACCCGAAACTGTAGCACGCGTTGTGGGTCTTCCCTCATTAGGAGAAAAATTTCTCAAGTTCTATGTTAACTTGTTTTATACTTCTTGACCACCCACAGTTTTTAATCGCAGAAATTTCTATTTCTTTTCTAATACGATATTAATATGTAACACGTATTCTTAAATGTGTTACAAATTTTTCATTACAACGATAAACAAGATACTCGTTAAATTATTCTTACTAGTCAAATATTTCTTTTATTATTGTTGAAATAAATGTAAAAATCAAAAAAAAAAGATCGATCTAACAGATCAAGGAGAATAATAAGAAGATATTAATAGTGTCCAAGTATTTAAGATTCTCGAACATTAATTTAAACTTTATCGAAATAAAGAAATCTCTCTACGATAGAATTCTCACAGTCTGAGAACGCAGATTTTTCTCGACAGATAAGTACCTGAGTAGAGATCTATCGCTGGGTTTGAATATATTCGAACTTGGGATACTTAAAAAGTTCGCACGGGAGCTAGGCTCGTTTGATTAAAAAAAAAAAATAAAAATTAAAAAACGATCACAATTTTCTGTCGCTCTTTTGTTTCTTTCTTCGTGCAAAATGGGTGGGGTCAAAAATATTTCTCAAAGAAATAGAAGAAGAAAGAAGAAAGAAGAAAAAAGAAAGAAGTGGGGTGGTATGCAGAGGGATATTCGAAGATGCATCCTCGTCGAAGATTAGTCTCGTCGATGGAGCATCTTATTTTTCAGAAGTTAACCAAGGGGAAGCACAATGCGTGTAATTCGTTAGGTTCTCTTGAGTTACATGCGGACGATTTCACAGCAGTCATTTGCCCTTTTTCTCTAATGAAAAGTGTTACAGAGAACCTTTTTTCCCGTTCTTCGGAGATTGGTTGGTTGATCGTCTCAAAAGAGAGAAAAAGAGAGAGAGAGAGAGAGAGAGAGAGATCGTGTAAAGATAGGCTGGAGCCAACGATGGACCACCCTGGTACCCTGCGATGAGAGGAACCACAATGAAAACGGTGTCCGATGTCTCATCGGGAATGTTGACACCTGTAAAAGAGCACTAATGGTGCCAAGAACATCGGTGGCAATAAAACATCATTCTTGTCTATCGCTAAACCTATTCCAACGCATTACCAACTCATATACGATTAAACTAAATGATATGACGATATTTTTTACTTCTAAACTTTATCCTCTTATATTTGTAGAAAAGAAATAACAAAAAAATATATATATATACGATAGCCCGATAAAGTTGTTATATCTTAAACAAAAAGAAAAGAAAAATATATATATCTATCTATCTATCTATTGTCAACAAATCTCTAAGAACCACGAATAGAAAACGAAATGTAAATATGACTGTAAATGAAAAGTAGAAAATGTTTGATCTAACACTCGACCGAGTGAGAGTAACGAACACGATTAAAAAGATGGATGATCTATTCACAATCACACTGAAGTATAAAAATATTTACGTTTAAAAGGGCACTAAACGAACCCCTCTACCCCACCCCTCATGGACCATCTCCCAGCCCCCTCCCTGCCTGGTTGCCTTTTTTATTTCGACGTAGAAAATATCCAAAGGGTTTTTTACCGGTTGCATTTAAGTTGTCGAACCGATGGATGAAGGGTAGGAAGGGAGAGGGGAAGCTGAACTTGCTTGCTTGTTTCTTCACGTGCCACACGTACGAAACCATTCGTTTTGTAAATCGTTTAGCGTCATACTTTCACGGGTAAGATGATCACGTGCGCATTGAGCCATCAAAACAGATATATTGAGGAAGAGGTAGCAGAACAGTTATTACAGACGAATGGTCTTTCACTCTCTTTCTCGGTTACAAATCAAATAATACTTTACCTTGACCGACAGCCCGAACACATGGCCGCCCCTCAAACAGAAACGAACAACAAGGTGAATGCACGCCCTGTGTCAGTGATATTAATGTTATTTATTTCTCCTTCTTCTTCTTCTTCTTTTCTTTTTCCATACTCATTTTTGTGGAAAAAGAAAAATATCGTAGATATATATTTCGCGTAGTCTCTTTTTAGATAAATATATATGGGAATATTATATTTACGGTACCATTTACTGGTACGTTTGCATTTACACAATACACTCATGTATTTGTATTCTTTGAATATATTTTATATGACTTTTACCAAAAATTCCTAATTTTTGATAGCTACTATACTTTAAGAGTTCCAGTTTTAGTTTTCTTTACAAATATTAGGTTTTCTATAAATATAAGTGATATTTCAATAAGTTGTTTAACTTTTGTATGATTAAATATAAACAGTACAATAAAAAATGATTAATTTTAATTGACGTGCATCGAAATTTTGTTGTAAATATTATATATCTCTCTTTCTCTTTCTAACATTATAAGATATTACTATATAATGCATGTGCGTGTATATATATAAGTGTTATAGCTAACTAACTACGATTTGATATAAAGCAAACGTCGTATTACGAATCATGTCTGACAACCGAGCAGAAAAAGTGGTAAAAAGATTCGAGAAAGGGAGAAAATTATCCCGTCAAGATATTAAGACGAAAATAGCATAACAACGTCCGCCCACGCTCGCAACTTGTTATAAACCTTGCGGGAAGGTGTGTGCATCCACGACTCTGTTGACCCCGTGATCCTGTTTTAACACCTTTCGGTATGGTTACATTGTAATCCGGTAATTGCCGACCGGCAGGAGATTGTCATAATGTTAACTGGACCGAAAAAGGGTGAACATTTTCTTTATCCTCTTCTTCTTCTTCTTCTTCTTCTTCTTCTTCTTCATCATCTTCTTATTGCTTTTCTTCTTCTTCTTCTTTCTCGCATAGTCGTCGATCGTTCGAAAAATAAAAAACAACAACAGAAAAGAAGAGAAGGTAAGTAAGGATGATTTGTGGTAGCAAGTATCATGGACCAGCGCGATTATTATCTTCAAGCGTATAATCTCAATTAAGCGTCTATATTAACCAATAAAGCTTGTAATATCATCCAAGGATTATTACTAATTGTAATATCCTTCAGATGTTAAGAATAATATCTAACTTTCGAAAACAAAGAATATATATTGGATTGATGGAAAAAAAATATCGGATTTTTGGCTACAATTTAATGGGAAAATCTAAGATTATATTTATCTACCAACTAAATATATTGTTTTGATGGTATGAAACAAACGATCTCGATACGTTAATGAAATAAAAATTGTATAAAATAAATAAATAAATATTTTCACAAGTTTAAAAGATAATTTCTCATAAAAGGATAGGAACGAAATAAAGAACGTCGTAGTAACCCACCAACCGATTGTTTTCTCAATCGATTAATTTGCTATTAAGTCTTCGCCACGTGTCTCCTAACGCTACGTTAGAAAAGAACCAACGTTATATATATATATATATATATTAAGCACAAACATGAACCGCAGCACGTGTATGTGGTAACACAGCTGCGAGGGATTCACCTTCGAGAAACGATCCTTTGCCATATCTTATTTCACAATGCTTATAACTGCGAAAACAAAACTTTTCCAAATAGTAATTAATAATTGTAAGAAAGAAAAAAAACTGATGTAAAGTTATCGTTTTAAATATTAAAACATTAAACTTACATTATATCGGTCGTTTTTATAAAGGCTTATGTAATTTCTCATCGAGATGAAAAGAAAGAAAAAGAGAGATAGAAAGAAAGAGTGAGTGAGAGAGAGAGAACACGGGGCTTAAAGTATTTTGGAATAAATTCGATCAGGAAACTCGATCGAGGCCGTAAATTTACTTCCTCTATTCGAACCTCATCAGCGTCTGTAAAACAAACAGCTCCACCCCCTTAGACGGGCCATAAGAACTTGGCCAATTCGATAATCAAATAACGCCGATTCGATCTAACTCTTGGTCCCGTATAATTAAAGGAGATATAATTAAGGTAGACTCTTTTCGAAAACAAAACAAACGAAAAAAAAGAAGAAAAAGAGAGAGAGAGAGAGAGATGGTTAATGTATTAAGTTATTATTGGTTATTAGCCGCTTTATTAGATTAGGTTATCGAAGAAAAAACGGATGGGAAGTGTATAACGGATGAAAGAATAAAAAAGAAAAAAAAAAAGAAAAAAAAGTAAGCAAAACCGTCATGGTCCGTGTTAAAATATGTACAAAATTTTCGATAATTCATTCATTCATTATTCTTGATGGTATTTTTTTTAAACGAAATCATTTCCATTGGAATATAAAACACATAAAATTATTATCAATACGTTCGTTAATTGTATAAACAAACGGAGGGGGAAGAGGAAAAAAAAAGAAAAATATGAAAATCATTTAAATCAAGAATACCAACGGGAAAGAATTCCTATTCGTCCGAAGAATCGAATATACACGTTAATACATATACATATACATATACATATACATCTATATGTATATGTATATATGTATATTGAAAGAACGATAGATGGAATATCGTTTGAATGAGGTGGAGTTAAAAAATAAACGTTCGTAATAGAACGCGAAAGTTTAGGCGTGCTACCTCAAGACGCCTGATCGGGATCCCTTCGTCAGGATCGATCCTCCATTGAAGAAAGGGCATTAACAGAGAGAACGAACGAACGAACGAACGAACGAACCAGTGGACCCTTTCTCGCGGTGCTTTTCCATCCTGAGACGTCCGTACGAATTGTCTCGTGAAAGGAGGTCCTATAAAAATGCTCTCGGTCGTCGTCGGCGTGTTAACGTGAAAGAGAAAGAGTGAAAGAAAAAAAAAAGAAAGAAAGAGAGAATAAGAGAGAGAGAGAGAGAGAGAGAGAGAGAGAAGGAACAGGACCAACGGGGGCCCATGACTCGAAACACAACACTCGAGTCGCGACGAGAAGAGATCGATCGATTCTCCTTCGAACTAGAAAGAAACGTACGACCACCTATATATTTAGCATATCCCCTATAACTGACAGCATGTTATTTCACCAACAAATAATACGCAAGGACCATTGTGAATCCGAACCGAGTAAGTGTGTGTAAGAAAGAAATAAAGAAAGAAATAAAGAGTGTGAGAGAGAGAAAGAGAGAGAGAGAACACTTCAGACTCAGAGAGAGCACCCTTAAACGCTTTTAAATACGCGCGGACGCTGCTTCAGGAACGTAGAGGAAGAGGGGAGGAGGAGGAGGAGGTGAGCCAAGGGAAAGGTCGATCGGATGCAATGGCTACGTCAATCTCTCTCTCTCTCTCTCTCTCTCTCTTTTTCTTCCCAATCTCTTTCTTTTTTTCTTTTTTTTCTGTTCCTTTGCTACCTGCTAAATTACTATAGCGTCGAGAAACGACGATCGTGTTCGAGGAATACTTTTCTCTTTGGAGGTTCCAATTATCGCACGGCGTCCGATGAAGCACACCAGTGCGGTGCGGTGCTATCGTCGTCGTACATAGTAGAAGAGTGCCACCCGAGACCTAATTCCTTGCCCGTCATTATTCCTCGAAACTTCTTCTAAATATATATATATATATATACTTTTTTTCCCCTTTTCTTTTCCCTTTCTTTTATTCTTTCTTTCTTTTTCTTTTTATAACACGCACTTATGTGTCGAACTATTAAAAGCGTTAATTGTTCCAACTAATTCGATTCAAATAATATAATTCGTCGAATTTTTTTCTCAGGTAATATGTACAATTTTTATCTTATACAATAATAATATTACAGTAATCCCCCCTATAACGCGGTAGATTCGTTCCGCGTAATGGGAAATCGCGTTGTAGGAGTATTCTCAATTGACACAATGTGCAGAGGTACGTGAAGTTATCTATGAACTGTTAACTGTCAAACTTCAAATCATTATAATTTCGCGTTATATGGGGGAAAACACGCGTTATACGAGGGACTGAAATCGCGTAGTATGAAAATGCGTTAAAAGAGTACGCGTTATAAGGGGGTTTACTGTATATTAACGTTTGTCTTTTTCTTTACATTGTAAATTAAAGAGTACTCTTCTTCTACGTCCCCCCCTTCTCTCCTCGATCCCTCTTCACCCCACTGTTAACCCTATTTTTTTCTTTATAGTGAATGGGGTGACTACGTTCATTCGAGTACGCGCGACAATATCGATCAGATTAAAAACAATGGTACGCTGGTTGAACCACATTGTAAACAAACTGCTATCTACATTAAAAGGGTGAGAAAGAATAAGAGAGAGAGAGAGAGAGAGAGAAAGAGATTGGAAGGGTCATTGAAGACGAGGAGAGTAGAAAGAGGGTCGTTATCCCTCTTAAATTTCTGCTGCATGCGATGGACCAGAAGGAGAAGAGTTTAGCCCATCGTTCAACCGTCCCTCACCCTTGCCAACCATTTGCCCTCTCACCGTCCCTTCCTTCCTTCCTTCTTTCCTTCCTTCCTTTCTTACTTCCTTTCTTTCTCTTTCTATTCCATATCTTCGTTTACCTGCGTCCGTTTTGTCCTGTCCTCGATCTCACCGCAATCTTCAATTCCCACGATTTCTAACTCGAGACATCCATACCGAATGAATTGCGTATATTATATGCAAATCCTTAAATATACGAGCATATTATATGGATTTGTTGTAAATATAATACATATGTATTATATACAGTTGTATATATTTGTAAAATAAATCAAATTTAATATGTATATTTATTTTATAATATGAATACTGTGGTACAAATACGAGTTGTCGTCATAAAAAAGAAAAGTTGTATTTATAATATATATATATTAAAATATTTATATATATTATATAATAAATAAATATTATTTGTATATTATATTATAAATATAAAAATAATATAATTCTATTATAATGTAGAAATATATTTTATAATATTAAAATATTTGTAGAAAACTGGCAGTACAAACTATGAGCTTAATAAAAAGGTGTTTTTTTTTTTAATATACATAAAGGAAATAGATGAAACATATATATATATTAGGTTGGTTGAAAAAAAATGTCAGATTTTCCCATTAAATCGTGGCTAAAAATCCACAGTGTGGGAGATATCTTCGTCGTACATAACAAGAATGATAATCGACTAAACGATATGTTCCGGATATTCGAATCCCGATTTATAAAGGTGTAACAATGCTAAATATGTTGCTGGTCCAATGCAAAAAAAGGGGATGCTGTTTCTTTTCATAACTAAACAGGATTACTATTAGCTCCATTTAACGAATATTTAAATAATCACCGGAACACGATCGTAATATGGCTTAATCCGATCTCTCGTTTTTTTCTTTTACACAATAACCTGGGCAACATTACTCAAACATATATATATATCTCACGAGATTAGGAGAATCGAAATAAACTCGGCGCCTGTTTGGAATTGCTAAACGACTCCACAGACACTCTCTTATTGTCATCTATCCTAGATTTTTTATATACTTTTTTTTTGTATATGTTTATGATAAAGCACCGACTAACAAAAAAATATTATAATAATAATAATAATAATAACAAAGAAAAAGATGAGAATACGTAGCAAAGCAGCAAAATCGACTTGGTGGTGGCTGGTCCTGGATCGGGTCAACCAAATACGCATAAGCCGATTATCGCTGAGAAACGTAGAGAAAGAAAAAGAAGAAGAAGAAACGAGAGGGTGGGTGTTAAGGGAGAAGAAAGAAGGATAGGAAGGGGTAGATGGAAATGGAAACCTCCTTCGACAAAATGTCGCGTCGACGCTCTCGTAAACCTGCGTGTCGTGCAACACCCGTTTTGTTCTCCTCGATTATTCTCGTTTCATTTTTTCTGACTCTGGTGGATCGTGTTGCTTGTCGTGAATTGTATTACTAAAAAAAAAAAAAAAACAAGAACAAGTTTAAATATAATTTAAATATGATTTTTTAATTTTGAAAAAACACAGCTAGTTTACCATTATCTACAAACAAAACTGATAAGGAAAAATATGTGTGTGTGTGTGTGTGTGGAGGGATGAGTTTGCCATAATTGACAACATATCGGTCGTCACCATTTGTTATGAATGATACTACCGGCAAAGTTTTGTTGTTGATCTAAATGAAATAAGTCGAGTCACCTACTCCTTTTCAAAGGGAATTAACGAACAAGGAGAATCACGGGACTTGAACGTTCTAAAAAAAAAAAGAAAGAAAAAAAGGACCACTAACCGAATTTGAAATTTGTATTTAGTTGGGCTCGAGAAGGGGGAAAGGGAAAGAATAAAAGTAAGGGTGGAGAAAGGAGACGATTAACGAGTGAAAATAGCTCGAATCTACGACGCGTTAGAGTTTAAAAGACCTACGTCGAAGAAGAAAAGTGGGAACTCGAGTTAATTGCTGCCAAAGTAAAAAAAAAAGAAAAAAGAAAAGGAAAAAAAATTGATTTCCAAGACGCTCTTTAGGTTCTCATAGAACCGTGGGGGGGAGCTACCGGGAATTATTTTTCAAACGGTCCAGATTTTTCTTAATCCCCTTTTTTATATTGTTCGAGGTATCCGAAAGTTTTATCTGGTCGTATTGGTGATATAAAAAAAACTTCCATGAAGAAAAACCCCTCGGAGAAGAGGAGGAGGATCTTGTGAAAAATTTTCAACGGAAATAAATGGAAAATGATTTCCGGATAATAAAACTTTGTTTTATTTCTGAACTATGGTCCCAAAAATCGATTAATTAATTTAAATATTAATATTAACAATTGTGAAAATAAATAAAATTATTCTCATACAACGACGAAGATAATCGGACGCGAGAAAAGTGGATAATTACAGATAGGTGAATCTTCAAGGCTAGAAAAAAAAAGAACACCCAACAACCGGAAATGTCGGGGTCATGACATACATTCGTTAAAAATCAAACTAGCGCTCGTCGTGGTTACGCGGCAGAAGAAGGCAAGGATGATTTTCCTTAGGAAGATCTGAGACAGGCAGATATGGGAAGGGAAGTGGGGGGTGTTCATCTTGCTTTCGAAAATTAATATTAGACGGTGGAACAACGGTAGCCTAGTTATTAGGACCAACGAAGCGCCCTTTCAAACGAGGGGGTGGTGCCCCATGATTCGGGGTTGTAACAAATTTTCCACGTCCGTGGTTCCTTTTCTGAGATATCGTAACTTTCACACGCTCGATCAAAATGGTATTGAATGGTGTTCGTATTGTTTTAAAACACACGTCCAATTATTTCTATTTACACGCAATTGATAATCGATATATCGTATAATATTTATTAACAATTTGTATATTTATTTAGGACTTGGTTTAGAAAAAAAAAAGAAAACTGAATGCAGTACCCGTTTTCTTTTTCATTTTTTAAGAATTTATTCGGTGCCGAGAACGGAAATGCTTTTAAGACCGAAACGAATTCTCCTGGTCAGAGAAGATTTTGATAATAATTTATCCCGTAGGCGTAAAGAAAAAAAAAAACAGAAAAGAAAGAAAGGATCTGTTGCGATTGTGGCAACGCGTTCAGAGGCCGCCGGCAATTTGTCCGACACCAAAGAGAATGAAAAAAGGGAAACACAATCGATGGTGGTGGTGGTGGTGGTGGTGGTGGTGATGGTGCGCGCTCTTTTTCAAAAACAATTCGTGTATTGAAATTGAGGGATACAATGGGGAATTTTAGTGGCGAGTATCGGGCCGGGGAGGTGCCCTATGAAACAACGAACCAAGAGAGAAAGAAAAAGAGAGAAAGATAGTGGTAGTTACAAAGTAACAATGCGGCACCCTCCTGTGTGACCGAAAGGATCCTTTCGATCAGCAAT
>JACGTP010000501.1:0-29366 GCA_023678845.1 Mischocyttarus mexicanus
AGGTTCTTTTTTAGGATAATGAAATACTAACAGATATATGTCGGAAAGAAGGAAGAAAAGATGTGTTTAGGGGTTTATTTCTTCTTTTAACCAAAACTATATTTATTAGAATACAAATAACAATTACACGTCTGTGCGCTATGGTATCCGTCGTGAAAATGCCTCGCGGTCCTTTTCAAGCGTCTTTCTTCGCTCGCTTGTTTTCCAAGCCTGTTTCGGCTATCGCGGTATCAAATATCGAGATGACTATCGGTATCTACATTTTCGATCAGCTATTCTAGACGGGTACGCTTGCTTATCTTATTAACAATACTAACTACGATACTACACTCGGCCATTCTACACACACATGCGCCCCGAATGTGTGTCGTCGGCTTGGACGTCGTCGGTATCCGAGTCCTTCGAAATCGCTATCTTCACTTGTGTAAGTTACCTTCCATATATCTTCTTCGACGCATGATTTACTTTCTCGTCGCTGCTTATTAAAATCTCTTCGATTTTCTTCCTGAAATTTTCTTCCTGTGGCCCTCCTCCTTCATCGATAGGATGCAAGTATCCTTCAGCTCTTCCTTGCTTCCTTTCAGCTAAAATAAAATCTAATTAATTACGGACTACATTTTCTATTTCTGGACGTAGATCAGGTATCCAATAATCTTTCGCAACGATCGCTTCAGTCTTTGTCATTGCACTTTCGTGTACACATCCGATAATCTGTGTCTGTATCGCGCGTGGAACCACTAATTGGATATCATCGTTCATTTCTTTACACACTAAACCGCCACTCACCATATAATTACGAATTCGTCTTTGTTCAATGTATTCAATAATTTTTTTCACATCACTTCTACATAATCTCAATAATTGTTCGCTCGTAATTGCCGTTTTTAATTGCATTATTGCATCGTTTTCAGCTTTCCCGATTGTCGCGTTTACCTCCGCTCTCTTCGTCTCGCTTTGATAAACCGGTTCGTCATTTAAGATTATGTTCGATTTAACCCCGACTTCGCGAACTTGCTCGGGTTTATACGTCTCGATCGTATCCACTATTACCTTCCGTTTGTCTTCGTCGATTACATTTCCTACACTCGCATCGTTATCTCGAATCGCCTCAATGTTAAATACTACGGGTATATTTTTCCCGTCCCATTCTCTCTCCGTCGACAGAGGCTTAATAATCGTGACGTCACGCCTCGTATACATCTCAACGCGATCTAAGAAGTCAGTCCCTAATAAGAACGGATGACTTAAGCAATCCTCTGAAACAACATGCAACCATACATCGTATTCATTCTCGTCAATCGTCAACTTCGCGACAAATTCACCGATCGACTTACTACTTGGTTCAATTCCGACACCCCGGAACGGCGTCGCGACCGCTCTTAACATCGGCTCACCTAATTCACGATATGCATCGCGCCGTAATAACGATATGTCGCTTCCCGTGTCCATCAGCGCATCGATTGGTTTGCCGTTTATTAAAACGTGTTTCTTCCGGTTCGATCTATTAATCGCGGCAATATCTCGAGCCGCACCCTCCTCCTTTACACAATTGACAGCTAAATGCCCATAACCACCGCATTTAAAACATCTACGTCCACGCTCCTTTGTCGGACACGCCGCGTTCAAGTGATCTCGAGACCCGCAACTAAAACAATGCCTAGCATTATGTCGATCTTCAATTTTTATTATCGATGTACTCGGACGCGCCGCGACTGCTTCACCCAGATCACCTCTACCGCTCCTCCACGTGGTTGATCTACCAAATCCTCGCGCGTCCATCCTGTCGTTATTCTTAGCATCCGTCGAAATCCTATCTTTAAGGGAAATTCCATCAAATGCTTGCAAAAGAGACTCCATTGCCTCGAAGCCTCGTATCTTCGCCATGTTTCGCAAATTTTCGTCAGGAATACCGTCAATTACGTATCTCAGGCGATCTTCTTCCGGTACATCAATCCTATTTGCCATGACCATCTTCTCGTGCACGTAGTCGTGGAAAGGTTCAGCCTTTTTCCATGTGCGGTCTATGAATCGTCGCAGCAACAATATTTTATCCGAAGGACGATAATACATTTTACGTATCTCCCTCAATAGCTCATCGTAACTTAACTGGATAAAATGAGGTTTCGAATGATACCATTCGAGTGCTCTATCTTTTAGTCTTCTTCCGATTATCAACTTAGTTGTTTTATCATCCAACTCATATGTTTCCTTTAAGAATCTCACCTGATTTTCCCAGCTTTCATATACCTCCGTATTACCATCGAAATAATTTAACAGTTCGGTTATCATATTTACCGTCGGTCGTGCAGGGACGTACGCAGCGGTACCGTTCGCCCTGTTCACATCGTATACGTCTTCTCTCGTTCCCTCGTATCGTCTTTTTTTTAAATTCAAGCTCTCGTCGCATAAGCATCATTTCCCGCTCAGCCAGCTCCTTCTCTCTACGATAAAACTCGATTAACTGCCGATCATTCAACATCCACGTCGCGTTCGTGCTCGGGGCACCCGTTAATCCAAGGGACGGACCTGCCGTCGTCCCTATTCTCGCCGTTGCCACATCTACGTCCGTAGCATTCTGATGTAACGCAGCGTTTAGACTTTCGATCAGCTATTCTAGACGGGTACGCTCGCTTATCTTATTAATATACTAACTACGATACAACACAATACTAACAATACTAACTACGATACTACATTATTTTATTTCCAAAGCATCAATATGGCAAATTCATCGAAAAATCTTAAAACCAGTATTTAAAGAACAAACTCTCTTTCAACCCATATGGACTCTATAATAAAGAATTCAATAAGATTAACTAGAAATTTAGAAACTTCTAATGGAAAAGAAGTAGATATATTACATTACGTACATTTGTGTATCTTGGACATAATACACAGTAAGACGTAAAAATTTTATAAAGATTAAAATATTTGTATTTTAGACAAAGAGTGTGAGAGAATGCGAGAGAGAGAGAGAGAGAGAGAGAGAGAGAGAGAATAGAGTTTTTAATTATGTGAAAAAGAGCGATTGGCATTGTGAATAAATACGTACGTCTGATTTAAATCAACAGAACGATGAATCCTTGATTGGTTGTGTTTGTCTGCTTCAATTTGGGAGCAAGAAAAACTCCTTTAGTTCTGCGTTTTAGCCCATGCCTTAGTCGCTAAAGTAGTTATTTCTTTATCTTGATTCGATATCGTGGATGCAGTTACACATTTAAGTACATATTGCTAGCTTAAGTATGCGTTCTTGAGAGAAAGAAACGAACGTATTAGGAAGAGAATTTAGATGATTGACCACCAGTGAGAAACTCACAATGGATGAGAGCATATATCAAGTAGTGCGTTGTAAGATTATGAGTAGAAAAGGCATTTTAACGTATGACAGGTACTTGCTAGTAAATAATAATAACAAAAAATAAAAAAGATAAAGATAATTTAGATTATTTTTTAATTAAACGTTTACAACTATGTTATTTATCCAATCAGTGTTGATTATAGATAAATATAATTCTCAAAAATTTCCTGTTCATTTACTTCCGGTAAATTATTCGTCTGTTGATTCTACAAAATATAGAAATAGCAATGAGAATACATTATTTTCTATTATAATATCTAAGAAAAATAATATCTCACCAGGTCTTCTAACGCTGTATATTCTTTTAAAATATTATGATGCAACAGGAGAATAGAAGAGTCCAGTCTCAGTAAAACTCTCATTCGCTTTAATAAATGTGACGTTTCCACCAAGAATTCTTTCTTCGGTGTAAATTTAGATTCTATATTCTGAAACAATGTAGGAATAAAAACAAATATTCCGTGTTGAACAGAAGCTATCTTTTGTTCGTAAACTTTTTCCATAGCAGAAAATTTCGAGCAAAGCTGTTCTCATCAGTTCGGCTGATTCCTTCTTTTTGTTTGGTGAGAATTTAAAACGATCTTGTAAACAGTAGCCATACAAACTTAGATGCCTAAGAAAATTTCTTAGTGTTATAGGTTTGTAAATAGGCTCATAAAAATCGAAGAACATAACCAAATGTTTACAATCTTTAACGATGTCCATACAGGCTTCTATATCGCTTAACACGGTCGAATCGACTGAATGACGCGTTTTTCAGCTTCCGTTTCATAAGTGGTATAAACATCAAAATTATACGATACCGATAGATTTATGAGAACCTGTCCTACATCGCTACTACCGAAATGTATTAATACAGATTTTATTTCATTAAACAAAAATGCGCTTGAATGTAAAATGTAAAATGCTGCTAAGTAAGCTTGAGGCATTGTTGCAGCATCTTCGACGCTTAGGGTTTCTGGAATAATCCAAGTAAAATCTTGATCGGGTGTAATTTCATTACTTATCGTTTAGTTGCTAGCAAGTCCCATTACTCTACGACTATTTTCATCCGTTCCCGAATATTCAGTAATACATATCTGTGACTCCAAACTAACGTCATTTTGTAAACAGTGCTCATAAATATTTAAATCGAATGCAGCACTCTCTACAATAACAATGCTCTTGTTATTCTCTTTAATCAAAGGTAAATCTTCCATCCAGGTTAATACACCAGGTTTCTCAATGTTTGCTCGCCAACGCGAGGAATAAGTATACTTATCTGGCAATGGCATCCATCTGTATGTGCCCCATACACCGTTGGGTGATAATACGTTTTGATGAATATTTAATTTTATTTGATTTTCATAGAATTTATTTTAAAACGAAAATTTCGGTGCCTTTGCGTCTTGAAGATCGTATATATGAAGTTTTGTATACTCTGGATCTTGTTTTATATCTTGTAATGTCTTTAATATATTTTTTTCGATAGTAGTGTTAACTAAGAATATAATATTGTCATATTTCGATTGTCTTACAAATGCAAACTAAATAAAGCTACCAGAAAATTAAGAAAAACACTTCAGAACTTTAAAAATGAAAGTTTTCAAAGCTACCTTCGGAACTTGATTCCCACCGCAGACTCTAACTATTCACTTTGGAAGGCAACTAAGCATTTTACTCGACCAACTCAAGAAATCCCACCTATCCGTCAGTACCAAGGTGAATGGGCTAGAAAACCAATAGATAAAGCCAATCTCTTCGCCTCCCACCTGGCGAACGTATTTACACTATATCCATCATCGGCACTTACGGAAGACGAAGACATCTGGACGGTCATGAATTCGCCATTTCAACTATCTCCACAGATAAAACCGTTCACCTCAATGAAAGTCAGGGAAACAATTGCAACTCACGTCAATCCGAAAAAACTCCTGGTCTTGACTTAATCAACGGAAAGGTAATAAAAGAATTACCAAAGAAAGGAATCGCGTGGATTACCTCGCTATTCAACGCCATCTTACGCCTAGGTTACTATCCTACATCATGGAAAGTGGCAGTGATTACACTAATTCACAAGCCAGGTAAACCACCACATGAATTTACGTCATATCGGCCAATTAGTCTCCTATCCACTCTGTCTAAGCTCTTCGAAAAAATGCTCTCTAATCGCCTACTTAAATCCCTGGAAGTCCCTACTTTGCCTGATCATCAGTTCGGATTTCGGAAATATCATTCAACAATCGAGCAGGTCCATAGAATCACTCGTCAACTATCACAAGATCTTGAACAGAAAAAATATTGCTCCGCTGTTTTCCTGGACATAAGACAAGCATTCGGCAAAGTTTGGCACACAGGTCTACTTTTTAAACTCAAAAAAATATTACCATATCCCTTCTACCTAATCCTCAAATCCTACCTAACAGATAGAAAATTCCTTGTTAAATATCAAAACACAGTCGCGTCTTAGCAGTCGAAGTATACGGACGTTCTGAGTAGAGATCCGCGTGTTTATAACCTTATTGTTTACATCTTACGTATAACGAATAAACTCGTTACCCGGTTGTTAAATTTTCAAATTTTGAACAAATCGGACACCGGCTTATGGCAATAAGCCTTTCGCATATCCTTGACCGGGATATGCAAACATCAGCCGCATTTCCACCATGGCAAACGGTTACTTCTCATAGGCGTGAGCATGCTTCTGGTAGCAAAAAAAGAGCAAGAACAGAAGACGATAATAATAATGTTTCTCAAAGAAATGGATTACCCGAAACCGTTAACAGATTCTCGGTCTTAACCTCAAGTGTAGTCACAAATTGCGATATGCTGCAAAACGAACAAGTGCAGAAAACACCATTACCTCCGCCAATTTACATAGATGACGTCCTGGACATTCAATCATTAACTAAATGCCTAAATGATGCAGTTAGGAAGGATAATTACACTTATAAAATCAGTAATAATCAGGTTCGTGTATTACCAGCAGATGCGGACTCCTACAGAAAAATTACCAAAACCTTAAAATCATTAAATGCTAGCTTCCACACATATCAATTAAAACAAGAACGATCGTTTAGAGTTGTGTTACGTAACGTCCATCACTCTGCTGATTTGAACGACCTGAAAGACGAACTAATGGAGCTGGGTCACGAAGTTGTAAACATCAGCAATATTTACCACAGAGCTACTCACAACCCACTATCCATGTTCTTTATCGACCTTAAACAAAAACCAAACAACAACATGGTGTACAATATAAATAAACTGAACAACACAATAGTCAAATTTGAACCACCACGTAAGAAAAAGGAAATTGCTCAATGCAAGAGATGTCAAAAGTATGGTCACACTCAAAAGTATTGCAATCGCAGTTTTCAGTGTGTTAAATGTTCTGGTCAGCATGCTACGGCAGACTGTAAGAAATCCATAGATACTCCACCAACTTGTTTCCTCTGCGGTGCCAACCATACTGCGAACTACAAAGGGTGCCCTTCCTACCAAGAGATGTACAAAAAGACGTTTCCTACACCTAGAATAAGGGAAACTGTAAATATTCAATCTAATCTCGAAACCAACCCACCGGTAAATATTCAACGTTACGCCGACCAATTTATGTCTTACGCACAAGCCATAAATAGAAATCTACAAATATCAGATACTTCAAATCCGCAGCCTTCTAATAACGTAAACAATAATAACAGCACAAGTCCTACAGATTCTATAAGTAGACTAGAAAAGCTCATCGAAAAACAAAGTGAACTAATAAATAAACAAATCGAACAATCAAACAATCTCATATCATTATTAACGGTGATAGTAAGCAAACTGTCGTGTACTAATAAATAATGAGGACATTACGTATTGCTCTTTGGAACGCTAATGGCCTAATGAAAAGTAAACTGGAGCTGGAAGCATTTTTAAAATTACATGACATACAAATTATGTTAATATCGGAGACACACTTTACGGTTAAGAATTATTTTAAAATCTTCGGTTATAAGGTGTACTCCACGAACCATCCAAGTGATAGGGCACATGGTGGTACTGCGATTTTAGTTAAATCTAACATAAGACATTATGAGCTTGCGCCATATAAACAAGATCATCTTCAGGCAACAAGTGTCATGATATACGACTGGCATTGCCCAATAGCTATCTCAGCAGTGTACAGCCCTCCTAGACACACTATCAAAAAAGAAGATTTTGACACTTTCTTCAAAAGTCTAGGCTCTAAGTTCTTAGCCGGAGGTGACTTTAATGCCAAACATAACATCTGGGGTAGTAGAATTATAACACCAAGAGGTAGAGCACTCTCAAAAAGTATCGAAACTAATAGATTATCTTGCATTAGTTCAGGTGAGCCTACCTACTGGCCAACTGATGTAAATAAAATTCCTGACTTGCTTGATTTTTTTATCGTTAAAAATTATCTCCTCGATATATACAGGTCAGCTCTTCATTTGACCTTTCTTCCGATCACTCTCCAATCATAGTGTTACGTCACGACTGACGAATGAGGGAAAGAATTATTGCTAAGCCTGTATGGCCACTCTGCATTCACCGAGTTTAGCCGGGACCAGGCAGGTTCGTTTTTCCGAAGATTAATCAACAACAAACCTGGCAACAAGCAAGCGTCTGATGGAAACTATGAGTAGATTAGGAAAAGGAAAATGGTGATCGGGAGTCAATATCGCCGGGAGTTCTGGTTATAATTTCATTTATATAATATTTAATACTTACAATGAAGACGAAAGAAACAATTTTAATCCGCAGATAGTTTGGATAACAATCAATTAACAACACTCGCAAGAAAACAAAAGTAAACGTTATAAAATTAAGAAAGAAGTGAATCGCCTTCTAGCTCTCAGCAGCAGCAGTCACGACCCTTGCCCTCGCNTACTCTATTCCACTCTACTGTATTCTCTCTTCTCAACTGTTTTTTCTCTTCTGCCCAGTGAATGCATGCTCCGTTCCTATATACGTTCCTATCTCACTGTTATATGATATATGCTATCGCGTTATATGATGCCAATCGCCTGCTTAGGTTTGTTGCCACGCGGCATTGCACGCCCAGGAGCTCAGTGTTTCGCTACGCCAGCAATTCAGAAATATTTAATAAGAATTTAGGTAACTGTTTCGAGAATTTCTTTATGTATTGATATTTGATAGATCATGCGGGCAATGATCTCATTGATAAGTCCATGTCTCGCGTGCGATGCTTTCACCAATGGCCCAGCATCGCTCGTGAGCTAGTTTACTACTGCGAAGAAAATAATATAGATAAACGTGGCGTGACGTAACAATAGCAACAATAAATACAACTATTATCGACAAAAAGCCACCAATCTCCTTATGCAATAGACTAACAAATTGGGACTTCTTCCGGGAAACATTCAATAATACCACTGATATCTCCTTACCATTGAAAACAACTGATGATGTGGACAACGCAGTAAACCATTTAACACACAACATAATAAATGCAGTTCGAGCCTCTACACCTTCTCTGGAGTATATTTCTGGTCATGACTATCCTGCAAATATTTTAAATAAAATTGTAGAAAAACGTAAGTTGCGAAGAAATTGGCACAATAGTAGATCTCCTGAGGACAAACGTAAACTTAATAAAGCTACCAAAGTGTTAAAAAAAATACTGCAGAACTTTAAAAATGAAGGTCTTCAAAGTTACCTTCAGAACTTAACTCCTACTGCAGACTCTAACTATTCACTTTGGAAAGCAACAAGGCGTTTCACTCGCCCAATTCAAGACATACCACCTATCCGTCAGTCGCAGGGTGAATGGGCAAGAAAACCAATAGATAAAGCCAATCTCTTCGCCTCCTACCTGGCAGATGTATTTAAACCATCTTCACCTTCAGTACCTGCAGAAGATGAAGACGTCTGGACATTTATGCACTCACCTTTCCAATTATCTCCACAAATAAAACCGTTTACCTCAATGGAAGTCAAAGCAACAATCGCAACACACTTTAATCCGAAAAAAAGCACCTGGCCTCGACTTAATCAACGGAAAAATGATCAAAGAATTACCAAAAAAAGGAATAGCATATATTACCTCACTATTCAACGCCATTTTACGCCTAGGCTACTATCCTACTTCATGGAAAGTAGCAGTGATTACACTTATTCATAAGCCAGGTAAACCACCTCATGACGTTACGTCATACCGACCAATCAGTCTCTTATCCTCTTTGTCTAAGCTATTTGAAAAAATGTTCACTAATCGTCTACTAAATGTATTGGAAGTCCCTACTCTTCCTGACCATCAATTCGGGTTTCGGAAATACCATTCAACAATTGAACAGGTCCATAGAATAACTCGTCAACTATCGCAAGATCTTGAAAAGAAAAAATACTGCTCCGCAGTATTCCTGGACATAAGGCAAGCTTTCGACAAAGTCTGGCACACCGGACTACTTTATAAACTTAAAAAAATATTTCCATATCCTTTTTTCCTGATCCTTAAATCCTACCTTACAGATAGAAAATTCATTGTTAAATATCAAAACCAATCCACTTCTGCTTATCCAATCTTGTCCGGTGTTCCACAAGGCAGCGTACTTGGACCCCTACTGTATGCAATTTACACGGCAGATCTACCTACCTCAGAAGAAATAACTACCGCTACATTTGCAGACGATACAGCTTTGCTAGCATCTGATAGTGATCCACAAAACGCGACTGATATTCTCCAACGACATCTGCACTCACTAGAAAAATGGTGTCAGAAATGGCGAATCAACATCAACGAAAGTAAATCAGCTCATATAACATTCACATTGCGCAGAGGCACGTGTCCCCCTGTGGTCATCAATGGGGTAAATATTCCTATTAGAGACTCGATCAAATATTTAGGTATTATCCTAGACAAAAGGCTGACATGGAAGCAACATATACAAACCAAAGTAAAACACCTCAAAGAAAGAGTAAGAAAAATTTATTGGCTTTTTGGTAGATCATCTAAGTTAGAATTGGAAAAAAAGCTCGTTATCTATAAAGCTATCCTAAAACCCATATGGACTTACGGAATTCAACTATGGGGAACTGCGAGTAACTCCAACATAGAGATTTTGCAGAGGTTCCAATCAAAAACTCTACGAAACATTTGCAATGCCTCATGGTACGTTACAAACGAAAGAATTCATCAAGATCTAAGAATATCTACAATAAAGGAATAAATTGCTAGCTTCAGTGAACGCTACAACTCCCGTTTAGCCAAACATCCCAATTCTTTAGCAAAAAATTTACTGGAAACAAATGAACTAGTAAGAAGACTAAAAAGGTTCTACCCTTCTGACCTTAAAACAAAATTTGAATGATTTAAAACATCGTTATATTATTTCAGTCTAATGTATTATATCTACACTCACCATTGTATATATTATTTATTTACATTTCATGTTATTACATCACGCCAGCCTAAAGTACTTATAATTCTCGTCGAGAATTGATTGTATGTCTGTAATGAATAAAAAAAAAAAAAAAAATATCAAAACCACTTCACCGCAGCTTATCCAATCTTGTCTGGTGTTCCATAAGGCAGCGTTCTTGAGCCCTTACTGTACGCAATTTACACGGCAGATTTACCTACCTCAAAAGAGGTAACTACTGCTACATTTGCAGACGATACAGCTCTACTGGCGTCTGATAGTGATCCCCAAAACGCAACTGATACTCTCCAACGTCATCTACACTCACTGGATAAATGGTGTCAAAAATGGAGAATCAATATAAACGAAAGCAAATCAGCTCATGTAACCTTCACATTGCGCAGAGGCACATGTCCCCCTGTGGCCATCAACGGGATAAATATTCCTATTAGGGACTCGATCAAATATCTAGGTATTATTCTGGACAAAAGGCTAACGTGGAAGCAACACATTGAAATCAAAATAAAACACATGAAGGAAAGAATAAGAAAAATTTATTGGCTCCTTGGTAGATCATCAAAGTTAGAGCTGGAAAAGAAGCTTGCTATTTATAAAGTTATTCTTAAACCCATATGGACATATGGAATTCAACTATGGGGAACTGCGAGTAACTCAAATATAGAAATTTTACAAAGGTTCCAATCAAAAACTTTACGGAACATTTGCAATGCCGCATGGTACGTAACAAACGAAAGAATTCATGAAGATCTAGGAATATCGACGACAAAAGAAGAAATTGCAAACTTCAGTGAACGCTACAATTCCCGTTTAGCCAAACATCCCAAAACTCTAGCAAAAAACTTACTGGAAACTAATGACATAGTACGAAAACTAAAAAGGTTCTACCCTTCTTATCTTAAAAATAGATTTGGATGATTTAAAACATACTAATATTACTTGACTTAAATGTATTTAGACATACCAATGTATGTATTATTTATTTACATTTCATGTTGTTGAATCACGCCAGCCTAAAATACTGATAATTCTTGTTGAGAATTGATTGTATGTTCTTTAATAATAATCAAAAAAAAAAAAAATTGCTCCTCAAGACATTTTATAAGTACAAAAACGTGCGTGCTTATTAGAAAAAGATTTACAGACACAATTGTCCTTACCCAATAATTATCATCGTAGAATAAATACCATAAAAAAAATATTCCATTATAAATCAGAAAAAGAGAAAACAAAGACAAAACAACATTTTCATAGAATTTATTTTAAAGCGAAAATTTCGGTGCCTTTGCATCTTGAAGATCGTATATATGTAGTTTCGTATACTCTGGATCTTGTTTTAAATCTTGTAATGTCTTTAATATATTTTTTTCGGTAGTAGTGTTAACTAAGAATATAATATTGTCATATTTTGATTGTCCTAAACAAATTTTTAGCTGCTCGATAGAATTTTCTTGGTTTTAAACGTCAAACGTTCTTTTATCCAAACCAATTTTATCAAGAATAAAACCGAAAAAAGAAATTAGTAAATTATACATTAGAATTTAACTCTTTTTTTATTGTTTCCCTAAATACAATAATTCTTTTTTGAAAAATATTCTTCGGTGAAGTAGGAAAAAGTTAATTTTCCTGGTATTACTTTATCGGCCTATACTTATGCAATACTTTAATCGATTTATAAATTTATATAAACTTTTAAATAAAAAAAAATGTTTCTATCAATAATTGTATGTCCTTTAGACATTAATAAACAATTCATCCAATTGCAATGAAACTATGGTCAGTTGTTTTTCAAACGCTCACTTAGATTTCCCTAAAGGGACAATAAATTTAGAATGATACTTTTAGATGTTTTCTTTAGATAAGGAAAAATAGAGAAAAAAGTCCTATAGTCCAGTCCAGTCCATCTAGCCGGATTGGGAGCTAGAAATGGATGTTGCTCCGACCTGACAGCAAAAAATTTTAAATGATCTGGAATGTGGTCTGCATTAAGATGTGCGTTATGCGTATTCCGATAAATGCGAGTTTTTTGCATTAAAAATTAAAATGTAAAAAAAAACCCGAAAAAACGTGTTTTTCCGTAAATCTTGGCTTATATCTCGGAAACTAATAGTTTTTACAAAAAAAATTTACTCGGAATAATTTGTTCCTTATGAAAATCTCTTTAAAGCGGAAAAAGTGCGATATGCAAAATTGCCATAGTTTTCTTGCATACGGCGGTCGCGTAAATAGTCAAAATTCTGGAAACGCTTTTTTTTACGTAATGTTTTTCAATAGTTAACAATTATATATTTTCATGAAATTTATGAACAAGTAACATTACTTTATTAACAATAAATATGGTTAACCCGGTATCTGTACGTTCAATAAACGTTAATCGTCTATTTTCAACCTGTAAATTATTAATAAAAAATTACTCTTTTTTAATATAGAAAGTCATTGTCGAAGTATAACTGACGGAGGAGAAATGTGACCAACCGTTTTGACCGGGGGGTGGGGTGTCGATCGCGGTGAAACGAGACTTGCTCGCAGCGTAGCAAACTCGACCGCGCGACTTCAAAATGGTAAAGCGTTTTAAAAATTCGATATCTCGACTTCTATACTATTTAGAAACATAATTTTTTTTTATTTTGATATACCGAAACAAATCAAACGCCATGGCAACTTCTGTGTTTTTTTACTATAAAATATTAAAGCTCAATTTTATTAGGCTTCCAATATTACAAGAATTTTTTATAGTCTGTCTTTACCTAATAATTATCATCGTAGAATAAATACCTTGAAAAAAATATTCCATTATAAATCAGAAAAAGAGAAAACAAAGTAAGAAAAACAATGTATCATCACGACGTAAAAACGAGTATTTGTGTACAATAATTCTAGGAATAAAAATGTAATTTAAATTCAAAGCAAACTACAAAGTCTTCTAATAGATATCGATTGTCGAATAATGTCCGGTCATATCGTTAACTAAGCCAAATTCACTTGGTCATTTCGAATAGCTAATCAAGTATTTCGAAACAATATAAATTTACAATATACCTAATATAACATTAAATATTAAAAGTAATGCAACATTGTAATAAATATCTAAATATATATAAAATATAAATTGTTACGTTTAAAGCTTACTAAATAGGAAGAAATTTTAAATTATTGTTTTTTATTAAAAAAACCAATAATTCATTAAAATTTCAAAAAAGGAAAAATACAAACAGCTAACGTCTACTTCTGTTCTAATTCATTCGATTTGAATTAATTATGCCTAGAATATATTACATTTGAATAGAGGAAGAAGCCTCTTTATTTTTAGCTTTGTCAAATAATAAAATGTCGAAGGGCATAGTAAATTTGCATAATATTGTAATTTAAAGTCACCAAATTTCCCACTATTTTTCACCAATGTGAAAGTATGCAAGATGATTGGACAAAAAAGATTCATTCAAAGCAATCGTTTATTAGACTGTACTTGCAAAGGCCTCAGGATTCACGCGCAGCGAGTTAGTAGGTGTACTCATCTTGTAAAAAGCAAAAAATGCAAAGCGTATTTATGCCGAGATTAGTGCTATTAATGTGGAATATGGCGAACACATACTCGACAACAATATGATGTTCAACACTGCAGAGTTCCAAGCGCAGATAATGCAAAAAACCTTAAATGACTGCAACCTAAAACCGAGCGATGTTACTTACATTGAGGCCGATGGTACGGCAGTTAAAAATTTGGATCGCGAAGAATTAAAAGCAATCGATCTTGTTTACGGAAAAGATCGAAGTCCTTCTAATCCTCTTAATTGGATCGGTTAAATCGAACATTGGTAATACAAGTTGTACTAATACTATAAATTCGATTATAAAGGTAATTTTCTTTGCAAAATTTATTATTTACTAAACATATGTTCGTTTAATTATTTTGCGCTAACTTAATGTCATATTTATAGGTACTAATAGCTATGGAGAAGGACAATATACCCTCAAATCTTCATTACGATGAAGCGCCGGAAGATGCTAAATGTCTTCAAGATGGACGCGTTAAAGTCGTTACGAAACCAACAAATTGGGCACAAGGCTACGCAGCTGTGAACACTGCCTCTTTCAATGGTATCTTTTCTCACATTATACTCAAACGTCATTCAAAAAATAGGAGGAAAAGAGAGCTGCCAACTGAAATTATGCCGCGACTTTTTGTAGCTTCTGCTCGAAATAAGGAAATGTTAACATTGATCTTCGATTCTGTAAGTATAGATGTGTCAGTATACACTGTTTTTTTTATTCTCCCTTTGCTCGGCGCAAGTCATTTCTTTACGAATCATTTTCCAAACCTATCAATGACTATCAAGGGAGTCTCGTTTAATTACTACACCTCTGATCTTGTAAAGGCAGACCTTTTCACATTTCGGGAAATTGTATTCCCACATGGTTACTGGTAGTGGATTAAACGTCTAAATATAAGTTTAAGCCCCTGTTAATTTTTAATTAATAATTAAAAGTAATTACATTTAGATAAAAAAGAGCAAAGCAGACGAGGATTTAATACAATTACTCAACGATATTATGAAAATACCTATTAAAAACTCTCTATTTCATGGATACATAGTAATGAAATCTACTGAAATGACAGAATCAGAAGAATTTGTAGAAGAAATTACATCTACTGACGAACAATCTAGAAATATATGTTTTGTTTTCTCTGGAATGGGTTCTCAGTGGACTGGAATGGGTATTCAAAACGTTGAATTAAAAATATTTAAAACATTATTAAAATAAGTCAAATGAATATTATGTAAAATATACCTTCCCAGGTCAATCTTTAATGAAAATACCAATATTTAAGCAAGCAATAAAAAAATGTGACGCTGTATTAAAACTTCGAGGTTATGATATTATGCATATCATATGCGACAATGATCCGACTATATGCGACAATATTATAAACAGTTTTTTAGGAATAGCTGCTATACAAGTAATGAAATATCTGATATCTTCTCTCTAACGGTGTTTATTTTTCGCCATACCAAATAAATGTTTTCATACATTTGCTCTATAGATTGGTCTGGTGGATATTTTATACGCAGTTGGCGTAAAACCAAAGTTAATGATCGGACACTCTGTTGGCGAACTAGGATGTTCATACGCAGATGGTTGCTTTACCGCGGAGGAAGTGATTCTAAGCGCTCTTTCTCGATGTTTAGCTTCGGCAGAAAGCGAATTGATACCTGATGCAATGGCTGCAATTGGTCTTGGCTACCAAAAGATTCGACAGCTCTGTCCCGAAGATATTGATGTGGCTTGCCACAATGGACCGGAAAGTTCTACCATAAGTGGTCCTTCTGATTCCATAAAAGCTTTTGTCGCGGAATTACAGGTATAGCATCTGGAATTTGCTGATACAAAAGAATCGTGGTATTAAAGTTTTAAATATTTTGCTAATTTATTATTTCAGAGTAAAGGAATATTTGCTAAAACCGTTCAAACCAGTAATATAGCTTATCACAGTCGTTACATTTCCCCAGCTGGTCCGAAGTTGCTAAATTACTTAAAGAAAGTTATCCCTCATCCCAAAGAACGCAGTAAACGTTGGATAACGACGTCTATTCCAAAAAATGAATGGAGATCGAAGAAAGCTGTTTTGTCTTCGGCGGAATATCATACGAATAACCTTCTTTCTCCCGTTTTATTCGAAGAAGTATTATCAATGATACCGAATAACGCTATAACCATTGAAATTTCTCCCCACGGACTTTTACAGGTCTACTAATTAAATACAATTATATTTTCTTAAAGTTAAATACTTTACACAACTAATTACATTCTTGTCCTTAGGCTATCCTTGTATGATCATTAAGCAGCAATTGCGTTAATTTAGCATTGACTAAACGAGGCCACAAGGATAATTCAACTTTAATTCTTTCTGCACTAGGAAAGCTTCATAATCTTGGTATCCTCTTAAAAGTAGGGAATCTTTATTCGCGTATTTCATATCCCGTTTGTAAAGGTACCCTATCGATTTCTTCGCTTATAAGATGTGAAAATAGTGCTGATTGGTAAGTATACTAGGAATTTTTGTCTTTTGTGGGCATATAATGTATATTATACATATCATTACAAATGAAACAGGAAAAAGAGAAATTTTTGGATCATTAGGTATAATTTATGCAATAATTTCAATTGGAATTTTAGGTTTTATTGTTTGAGCTTATCATATATTCACTGTTGGTCTTGATATTGATACACGAGCATATTTTACATCAGCAACTATAATTATTGCCATCCCTACAGGTATTAAAGTATTTAGATGAATAACCACTATTTATGGATCAAAAATTAATTTTTCACCTTCTATACTTTGAACAATAGGATTTATTTTTTTATTTACAATAGGAGGATTAACAGGTATTATTTTATCAAATTCATCTCTATTTATTATTCTTCACGATACTTACTATGTAATTGGTCATTTCCATTATGTACTTTCAATAGGAGCAGTATTTGCAATTATTGCAGGATTTATTTTTTGATTTCCTATATTTTTTGGATATTCACTAAATAAATTATTATTAAAAATTCAATTTTTTACAATATTTTTAGGTGTAAATTTAACCTTCTTCCCTCATCACTTTCTTGGATTAGCTGGCTTTCCTCGACGCTATTCCGATTATCCTGATGCTTTTTATTCATGAAACTTATTATCAAGAATTGGATCTTTAATTTCAATTATAAGATTAATCTTACTAATATTTATCATTTTAGAAAGTCTATTAATAAAACGACAAATTATTATAAAATTTTTTACAGCACCAAATCTTGAATGATTTAATTTCTACGCTCCTAAAATACATTCTTTTAATGAAATTCCAATAACATTTAAATAAATTTTAAATTTTAAATTATAAAATAGCAAAATAGTGCATTGATTTTGTTGAGATAGTAATGTTTTATCCGATAAGTTTAAGTTGGCTATTCTGCCCTGCCCGCTCGATCTCTCTCTCCATGTACGCGGAAAGAAGAGTACGCGTTGTTATACGAAACTGTGATGTAATTAACGAAATAAATATATCCCATATAATAGAAGACGTTTCGGTATCTCTTTGCACAATAATAATTACCCACATAACAACAGATTTTAAACATCAAATATAAAGATTTAATCTTTTATTATAAATTCAAACTTGATTAAATTTATACATTCAAGATTCAAACACTCCAAATATAAATCAATTAATTTTTTTTCATGATTTCTCTATATATATTTTTATTCCTTTAATAAAATTACTAATCGATTTTTAATTAATGAACACATAATTGAAACCATTTGAACAATTTCACCAATAATTATTCTTTTTATAATTGCAATTCCATCATTAAAAATTCTTTAGATAACTGAAGAATTCTTCTCACCCTTATTAACCATTAAATCAATTGGACATCAATGATGTTGAAGATATGAATATTCAGATTACAAAAACTTAAATTTTGATTCATACATAATTCCATTCAACAAATTTAATTACTCACAATTTCGTTTATTAGATACTGATAATCGAATTATTTTACCTCACTATACCCCAATTCGATTATTAACTACATCAAATGACGTAATTCACTCATGAACCATTCCATCCTTAGGTATTAAAATTGATTCAGTTCCTGGACGAGTAAATCAAGCATTTATTTACTTACTTCGTCCAGGAATATTTTTTGGTCAATGCTCAGAAATTTGTGGTATAAATCATAGATTTATACCCATTATAATCGAATCAACATCTATAATTAATTTTATTAAATGAATTAAAAATTACTCATTAAGAAACTTTAAAAAGTAAAAGTCTCTTAAACTTTAAATAGTTATATAAAATTTACCCTTAATGATAAGTAAAAATTAGTTAATTAAATAACAATTAGATGTCATCTAATAATTATAAATATCAAAAATTTATATTTTTATATATTATAATAAAATATAAAAAAAAAAGTTAAACAAAAAAATTTATCAACATTAAATCATATAATTAATTTTATAACTTTTTATACCACAACTTAGACCTTTAAAATGATAATTATTGTTTATCCTTTCTTTATTTTTATTTATAATAATTATAACAAAAATTAATTATGTATTTACAAAACAAAAAAAAAATAATTCCAAAAATAATTTTACTAGTAAAAATTTACTAAAATGAAAGTTTTAATGACAAATTTATTTTCAATTTTTGACTCCCATTCCAACCTAAACTTTTCATTTAATTGAATTAGTCTAATTATCCCAATTATTTTTATTCCAAATCAATTTTGATTTAAAAAATCTAAATTATTAATAATATTTATAATCATTAACAAATTTTTAATCAATGAATTTTAAATTTTTATCATATTTAAATTTTTAAATGTAATTAAATTAATAAGATTATTTTTATTAATTATAACTATAAATTTCATAGGATTATTCCCTTATATTTTTACACCTTCAAGACATTTAAGAATTTCACTACCATTAGCTCTAACTATTTGATTAAGAATTATAATTTATAATTGATTTCATAAAACAATATTATGTTTAGCCCACATAGTTCCATTAAATACCCCATCTCCATTAATAATATTCATGGTATTAATTGAAACAACAAGAAATTTAATTCGACCATTAATTTTATCAATTCGATTAACAGCCAACATAATTGCTGGGCATTTACTATTATGTTTATTAGGATCTTGTGGACCTTTAATAAACTCAAGATTAATTTTTTCATTATTATTTACTCAAATTTTACTATTTATATTAGAAATAGCGGTAACAATTATTCAATCTTATGTATTTATAACCTTAATATCCTTATATTTAAATGAATTATAAATAATGCTTAAAACTAATCATCCATTTCATATATTAGGTGGTTAACTTAGTTTCCGCCCAAAAAATACTAAGAAAAAGCATTTATTGTAAAGAATTTGTTCAAATTATTTCAATGAAAGTATTTTCCATTATTTTCAACAACTTTTTGCCATCTTTCTGGCAACTGGGCGATACCATCTCGATAAAACGATGTTTGTTTCGAAGCAATCCATTCGTCCACCCATTTTCGCACTTCTTCAACATTTCGGAAGCGTGTACCACTCAAGCCGTGCTGCATCGATCTGAATAAGTGGTAATCAGAAGGCGCTATGTCTGGTGAGTACGCTGGGTGAGGAAGAGTTTCCCATTCGAGCTGCGTCAGTGTTTCTTTGACGGTTTTTCCAGTATGTGGCCGAGCGTTATCGTGTAAGAGAATAACTTTGCGCCTGTTACTCGCTATTGCTGGTCTTTTTCGCAACAGCTCATCATTCAATTTGTTCAATTGACATTTGTAGACATCGGCAGTAACAGTTTCGTTTGGTTTCAGCAGTTCGTAGTACAGCACTCCTTGTTGATCCCACCAAATGCAAAGCATTACCTTATGACCGTGGATGTTCCGTTTTGGCTGCGATGTTGATGGTTGTCCTGGGTCTACCCATGATTTTTTGCGTTTGGGATTGTCGTAGTAGATCCACTTTTCATCGCCAGTCACAATACGCCACAGAAAACTCTTCTTTTTTTGCCTGGCAAGCAACGAAACCGTGATATTGAAACGGTTGTGAATGGCACTTTCAGACAATTCATGTGGTACCCATCTTCCTTCTTTTTGGATCTTTCCCATGGCGTGTAAACGTTTGGAAACAGCTGCTTTAGTAACTCCTAGCTCGTTTCCAAGTTCTTGTAACGTTCGAGCTGAGTTTTCATGCAATAATGCTAGCAATTCATCGTCTGGGAATTTTTTCGGCTGTCCTGAGCGTGGTTTGTCATTGACATCAAAATCATTACTTTTGAATCGTCTATACCACTCTTTACATGTTGTATGTGATGGAGCTCGATCACCATAAGCTTCTTCAAGTAATCGATGAACTTCTGCTACACTTTTTTTTAAATCAAAATAGTGCAAAAGCACATGTCGAAAAACACTTTATCGCGTTCCATTTTAAACAAAGCAAAAGAGATTGTTGTTTAGGAAAATAATTGTGTATGCTGACTGAATGTTATCGAGAAATGTCGAAATTAACACAAACTACCTGTTTCGTTAGTAATGACTTCTTAGAACTGTTTACATTGCCATCTAACATTTGCGGGCGGAAACTAAATTAACAATAGTTTCAATCAGTCCATGACCATTATTTATATCTTTAAATATTATAATATTATTATTAGGAATTATTAAAATATTTTATACTTTTAAAATTAATTTAATTATTTTATCCTTAATCAATATTTTATTAATCAAATTTCAATGATGACGAAATGTTACACGTGAAGGAACCTATCAAGGAATACATACTTATAGAATAATACAAAACTTAAAAATAGGTATAATTCTATTTATTATTTCTGAAATTTTTTTCTTTGTTTCAATATTTTGAGCTTATTTTCATTTTTCTTTATCACCAAGAGTTGAAATTGGAATATTATGACCACCCAAAAATATTTCTATACTTAACCCTTACAGAATTCCATTATTAAATTCAATTATCTTAATTTCATCCGGTTTAACAATTACTTGATCCCATCATAGATTATTAAAAAATTTAAATTTTATAACAAATTTAACATTAACTTTAACAATTTTTTTAGGTATTCTATTTACTCTTTGTCAAATTTTTGAATATTTTGAAACTTCATTTTCCATAGCTGATTCAACTTTTGGTTCAATTTTCTTTTTAGCAACAGGTTTTCATGGTTTACATGTAATCATTGGAACAATATTTCTATTAGTTTGCTTAATACGACTATATTTAAATCATTTTTCAAATAATCATCACTTTGGATATGAAGCAGCAATTTGAATTTACTGATGATCATTTTATTTACATAGTATAACAAATACATTTAACTTCCAATTAAAAAATTTATTTAAATATAAATAATGTAAATAATATTTATTATATTAATAATATCAATTTTACTTATTATAGTTACTGCAGTGTTAATAATTATTAATATTTACATTTCAATTAAAACTCTTAAAGATCGAGAAAAACCATCTCCATATGAATGTGGATTTACACCATTAACTCCCCCCCATCTACCTTTCTCTATTCCATTTTTTTTAATTTCACTAATTTTTTTAATTTTTGATATTGAAATTATTTTATTAATTCCCTTAATTCCAACTATTTCATTAAAAATAGAGGTATACTTTTGAATATTAACTTTATTAATTATTTATTTATGTTTAATTTTAGGTTTAATTTATGAATGAAATGAACAATCAATTATTTGAATTAAATAAATTTAATTAATAATTAAATTTTCTTAATAGGATATTAGTTAAACTAATTATAACACTTAATTTGCAATTAATAATTATTATTTTAAAAATTTTATATCTTTAATATGAAAGAATAAATTCTAATTTAATTTCGACTTAAATTTATGATTAAAAATATAATCCATATTAATTATTAATTGAAACCAAAATAGAGGTTAATTATTGTTAATAATTTAAATGAAAATTAAATTTCCAATTGAAATAAATTTAAATAAAGCTTCTAACTTTATATCAATGATTAAAAATTATTTTATTTCTTTTAAAAAATTTATAAAGTTAATTTTTAAACATTTTTTTTTCATTAAAAAAAAAATATTCATATAATTTGTTTATAAATTTTAAATTAAATTTTATTTAAAGATAAATTTTATCACCTTAATATCTTCAATATTAAACTCTTTTCATAAGCTATTTAAATTAAATAATTATGTTATAAAAATAAATAAAGTAAAAAAAGATATTCTTAACAAACAAAAATAATAAAAAAAATTGAATATTAAATATTTTAAACAAAATTTTGAAAAATTTAAATTTAATCCATAAATAAATCTATATTTCAATACTCCCTTATCAAATGTTTTTAAAAATGATGCTGAAAGTTTCAAAGGAACTAAATTTATATTTTCATAAAACCTTCTTAAACCCCACATTTTCAATACATAAAATAAAAAATTTCTACGATATTTCTTATCCAAATATTCTGCATTTAAGGGGCACACCTAGTGTGAAATTTAAAAAAAACCGATTTTTATTTTTTTTCATATTTCGATAGGTTATACCTTTAAAAATAACATACTTAAATTTCAAATGCATATCTGAAATAGTTTTTGAGTTATAACCATCTGAAGAGCAGCCGGTCATCGAAAATGAAATCAGTAAATTAAACTTTGAAAGCGTTTTTCTCGAAACTACATTTATCACATTTGCTGCAATTGTAACTCGAAAACAAATTATCCGAACACTTTAATTTTTTTTCTGCTTATTTTGTATATATTTCTTTGTACAATGACCCTCAAATTTTTCGATCAAATAAAAAATGTAATTTTGGTGGACCGGAAATCATCAAATTTTCGTGCGAAATTTGAAACTTGTTTTAAAAACACCGCCAATTTGTTAAATTTCAATCGTTTTCTTTCGAAGAACAATTCACATATGGGCAATACCTTCTGATTTAATAAACTTTTTGGTTTTTTTGAATTCAAACACTGTGAAGGTTGCTAACACTTATCAGCAATGGATGACCTTTTTTTTTTAATGTCTTGGGAGATAGCGAATAAATCGCTGAAAATGAAACTTTTTCATTTGAAAATTTCACTGTATATTCATTATTTATGTATAAATGTATCCTCCAAATTTTAAAACATTTTATGCAGCAGTGTTCTTTAAAAAAAATTCCCAAGAATCACCTTTTTTGTAGGCGGTCACACTAGGTGTGCCCCTTAATCCATAATATAATCCTAAAAATAAACCAATAAAACAAATATTTAAAACCAAAAGCTTTTCAAAAGGAGTTAAAATAACAATTTCTATAGTAAATATACTTATTAAATTTGAACCAATAAATAAAGCATCAAAACACAAAAATATTAAAGAAAATCTTATTAATTTATTTTCTTTTAAAATATAAAGTGAATTAAATTTATTATTATAACCAAAATATACAATAATAATTAAACGAAATCTATAAGAAACCGTAAATATTGTTGCTAATAATAGTATAATTAAACTAAATGAATTTATATGTCTTATTAAAAAATATTCTATAATTAAATCCTTTGAATAAAACCCAGAAAAAAAAGGGAATCCACATAATGATGAAGTTGAAACAAAAAAAACTAATCTTACATAAGGACAATTTTTAATTAAATTTCCCATATAACGAATATCTTGATTATTATTTAATAAATGAATTAAAATACCTCTACATATAAATAATAAAGATTTAAATAATGCATGAATAATTAAATGAAAATAACTTAAATCAACATTACCTAACCTTAAAATTCTTATTATTAATCCTAATTGACTTAAAGTTGATAAAGCAATAATCTTCTTTAAATCATTCTCATAATTAGCTAAAAATCCTGATATTAATATAGTTATTCTAGAAATTCATAATAAAAATTCAAAACAATTATTAATAATTAAATAATAATTATAACGAATTAATAAATAAACCCCAGCAGTTACCAAAGTTGAAGAATGAACTAATGATGAAACTGGTGTTGGTGCAGCCATAGCTATAGGTAACCAGACTGAAAAAGGTAATTGAGCTCTTTTAGTTAAAGCTCTCAATATTAATAATATAGTTACTAAAAATCTTTTTAAATCATAAAATAATCCATTTCAAGAACCTACTATTATAAGTAAACAAATTCTTATTAAAATCCCTACATCTCCAATACGGTTTAATAAAACTGTTACTATTCCAGAATTAAAAGATTTTCAATTTTGATAATAAATTACTAAACAATAAGAAATTAAACCTAACCCATCCCAACCTAATAATAAACCTATAATATTAGGACAAATAATTAAAAAAATTATTCTTAAAATAAATAATAAAACTAAAATAAAAAATCGTTTAATATTTAAATCTATTTCTATATAAATTAATCTATATAATAAAACAAATCTAGAAATAAATATTACTAACCCTATAAACATTAATTTTATTCAATCAATATAAATTAAAAATTCTAAATTCATTGAATTTAATTCTATTAAAACTCACTCCAAAACAAAAGTTAATTCATATAATAAAAAATAAACTGACAAAAGAAATATTAAATTTCTTAAAATAAATAAAAAATAAATATTTATAATAACAATTAATTTTAATTATAATTTAATTAATTTTAAAAATTATTTACTTTTTCATAGAAACATAATTATATGATAATATTTAAAATTATTAATTTAAAACATTTATTATATATTGTTACGTCCTAAGACGTTTCCCTTTTCTTCTTTCTTTCTATTCTTCTTCTCTGTGCTCGATATTTTCCTCGAGCATCACGTATGGATCATGTATGCGATGACAAGGTTATTTATGAGAGGAGAAGGACCAGATGAGCGGCATTCTTTAAGTCCAGCACCCCAATATCGGCTGGAGTTTAGAGAGGACCATACAAAGTAAACATCCTCGAACACACATCTATTCCTATCGGTTTCAAGCAACCATAAAATTATCGGAGCAATAAAGTTCCCCCCCCCCCCCCAACGTGGAGGCACTCAGATTTCTTGGGTCCGAATATCGTCTGAACCTTGCCTCCAAAATACAACTAACGACTGTAAGTTCATCAACCAATGAGGGTCGTACACGTAAATGAAATCACCAATAGTGAAGACAGAGTGCATTTTCCGAAAACCGATTCGTTAAGAAGAGGAGATGACGTACTGGGGAGTACGCACGGACGAAGGTTATAAGAAGGGATGTCGAGAGCCGACGGAGCATTAGCATTATGGCATTAGATTAGCATTATTTTTCCGTTCAATCTTGTATTAGTTATAAGTCTGAAATCCAGTATAATTCATAAGTCCGTAATTCTGAGTCAATTAATAAGTCTGTAATTCTGTGCTAATTAATAAGTTAGTATTCAGTCTGTTAACAAGAAATTATCCTGTAACCAGTGTAATCTGTGTGTCTTGAAAGGAGGAACATTCGTTGATGTGTAGAGAATAAACATACTTTATTAAACCAAGTTAAGAGTGAACATTCTGGTGGAACTAGTTAAAACCAGTGCTTATTGATACTAAACCTGTCCCAGAACCGATTCAAGGATCCGGAATAGAAACCAACATCGACGGAAAGGTAAAGGTGTATCAAGACTAATTACTCCATATATCTCCCAGCATTCGTTCATAATCTATTTCTTAAGCCAAGTAACATCAATTCTGTCCATCCTGTCATCTCCGCCGGACTCGTTACTCGTCATTGCTATCACAATTCTTTAGGTCATTCCCTGGTAAAGGCTTAACAGCTTGACCAAAAACAGACCGAACTATATATTACGCTACAGGACGTAATAATATCTTTAACTCCACAAGTTAATATTTTAATTAAACTATTTAAATTAATTCATAAACAAAGTTAAAAGTAAAAACAATATATTTAATGGAAACAAATGTAAAAATAACATATAATAATTTATTATATTAATAATTTTATAGTTTATTAATAAAAATTTTAATCTTCCATGCTGACTATACCTATATAAGTGTAAAGAATATGTAGCTCTTAAAAAACATATAACCATTAAATAAATCATTAAATTTAAATTTCAACAAATTAACCTAATTAATAAAAAATTTTCACCAACTAAATTTAATCTAATTGGAGCTGATAAATTAGCTGAACACAACATAAATCAAAATATTCCTAATGAAGGATTAACTTTTACTGAACCTTTATTTAATAATAATAATCGACTACCCACACATTCATAATTTAAATTAACTAAATAAAATAAACCTGATGAACATAATCCATGAGCCAACATCATTATTAATTTACCAATTAAACCCATTTTTGTTAATGTTAATATACCTCCTATTAAAATACCTATATGAACCACCGAAGAGTAAGCAACTAATAACTTTAAATCAACTTGAGTTAAACACACCCCACTAACAAAAATCCCACCAATAATTATTAAACAAATAAAAAAACAATTCCAACTTTTAATATCAAAAAAAAAAATTGCAATAAACGTAAAACTCCATAACTTCTTAATTTTAATAAAACTCCTGCTAAAATTATTGACCCATATACAGGAGCTTCAACATGAGCCTTTGGAAGCCAAATATGAGAAATAAACATAGGAATTTTAACTAAAAACCCTAAAATCAATATTAAAATTATCAATCCATTAATTAATTTTAAACACTTAAATATAAGAAAAACCATTATAAAACTATTGTAATTATAGTAAATATTTAATATTAATAATAAAAAAGGCATTGAAGATACAACTGTATATATTAATATATAAAGTATAGCTTCTAATCGTTCATATGTATATCCTCCATATATAATTAAAAAAAAAATTGGTAAAAGTCTAAATTCAAATATTAAATAAAAAAATATTAAATTTAATGAAGAAAAACAAAAAATTAAAACTAATAATAATAAAAAACTTATAAATTCTAAAAATTTTCTTAATTTAATTATTATAATACACCCAAAAATTCATAATCTAAAAAAAACTAAATAAAAAGAATAATAATCTAAATAAAATAAATTTAACCCCCCAATAAATATATTTCTTGAATAAATATTTAAAAAAAATATTATAAATATTAAAATTTTACAAATAATTAATTTATTAAATTTATTTAAAAAAAAAATAAACCTCTTCTAAAAAACAATATTAAATAAAACTTTATCATAAAATTATCAGTAAATTTGTAATATTTTCATTTCCACTAAATCGAATTATCATCACCATTAATGAAATTCCTAAAACTCCCTCAATAACAAATATCACCATAAAAATTAATATATAATAATCTAAAAAATATAAAATAAAAAAAATATTTAATAAAATTGAAACTACTAAAAACTCTATACACAACAAAAACATTAAAATATTATTTAAATATTTAATTAATATAATTAAACATAAATTAAATAATAAATTTACCAATATAAATTTATTTAAAATAAACCATACTTCATTTATCCAAATAAATTAAATCTATTCACTTTAAGCTTTATAGTTTAAAAAAAACATAAATTTTGTGAATTTAAATTAACTAATATTTTAAAGCTTCAAAAAAAATTAATAATAATTATCTTTAATTTCCAAAATTAATATTTTAATAAACTATTTTTTGATATAAAATATAAAAAAAATTAATTTTAATTATTTATGAATAAATCAATCATTATTAATTTAATCAGTTGATCTATAATATTACTAATTTTCTTATATTTAATTTTATATAATAATAAATCAATTATTTCAATAATTATATTTTTAATTTTATATACTTTTTATTCATTTTTATTAATAACTAATTACATAAAATTTTCAATTTACTCTTTTTTAATTTTTTTAATAATTATTGGAGGATTAATAATTTTATTTATAATATTTATTAGTTTAATTTCAATTGAAAATAACTCATTAAAAATAAAATTTAACATTTGATTAATTTTTATTTCAATATTGTTATTATTAATATCAAATAATAATTTATTTTACTCATTTAATTTAAGACTGTTAAAAAAAATTAATTTAAATAATTCAATAAATTTACACAAATTTATATCTTTTCCAAACTTCATATTTACAGTAATCTTAATTAATCTATTATTAATTATTTTATTCTTAATTACAAAACTTTGTCTATTAAATAATAAACCTCTTCGAAAAATTTTTAAATAACACAATTTATTATGAATAAAACTTTTCCAATAAATAATATTATATTAAAAATAATTTTTAATTCATTAATTAAACTTCCCACACCTATTAATATCAATATATGATGAAATTTTGGTTCATTATTAGGATTATGTTTAATAATTCAAATTCTAAGAGGTTTATTTTTATCAATACATTATATTCCTTCAACAGACTATGCTTTTAATAGAATAATAATTATTATACAAGAAATAAATTATGGCTGAATAACCCGAGTTATTCATATAAATGGAGCATCTATATTTTTTATTTCAATATATATTCACATTGGTCGAAATATTTATTATCAATCATTTAATTTAATTAAAACTTGACTAATTGGTGTTATAATTTTTATATTAACAATAATAACCGCATTCCTAGGATATGTATTACCTTGAGGTCAAATATCAATTTGAGGGGCCACTGTTATTACAAATCTACTCTCTGCCATTCCATATATTGGAACAAATATAGTTGAATGAATTTGAGGAGGATTCTCTGTTAATTTACCTACCTTAAATCGATTTTATACACTTCATTTTATTATACAATTTATTATCCTTACATTAGTATTAATACATTTAATTTCACTTCATGAAACGAGATCATCTAATCCCTTAGGTATAAATAGTAATATAAATAAAATTATATTTCATAAATTTTTCACAATTAAAGATTCAATTACATTTTTAATATTAATTATTATCACAATATTAATTTCATACAAAAATCAATATTTTGAAGAAAAAACAATCAAAGAAGCCAGTGGTGAATTATCGGAAAAAAATTTTTATACGGATCTATTAATTCGTGGTTATAAATACGGGGATTTTTATAAGTCCGTTAATGGCCTATCGTTTACTTCATTAAATGG